>JABUQX010086095.1:20000-63595 GCA_015478945.1 Trachelipus rathkii | reverse complement strand
GCCTCTCGTCCTTAATCTATCCGAGATTCTATATATATATATCAGCTTAATTAATCATTTCCACATGACTAAGTGTTAGTAGAATTAGGTAAACAAAATTTTTAAAGCTAACGTACGTCAACTCAATATATGTGCTTGAAGCTGCAAAATATGATATGCTCTAAATTTTAGTCTGCATCTCTAAATAAAAATTACTCAGTTATTTTTAAGAGGAAGTGTTCACTTCGTTGCTTAACAAAATATTGTCTAATTTGAGAAACAATTTTGTTGTAAATCTTTTTTAAATGATTGAAAGGAAATTCACATCCTTTAGAGTGAAAGAGAAGAGAAGATTCCATAGATTGATTCGATCATATGATTGATTATTTCTAACTATGATCAGAGGGTACAATCAGGGAGCCAAGGGCAGTCAGTCGTAATATTCTCACAGCTATTTTTTAAATCAATTTTAACAATAGACTGACACTTTAAAAAGTAATTTATCTTGTTTTAAATTTCGTTTTTAAATTTTAAGTTTGCTTTATATACTCTCTCTTCTCTCTCTCTCTCTCTCCTCTCCTCCTCTCTCTCTCTCTCAAGACTACTCTCTCCTCCTCTCTCTCCTCTATCTGTATAGTGCACGAAAAATCTACTTATCATATTCCTTCTATATCACGAATGGCGGCGAGGTAACTATTCTCTTTTTTAATGCTTAAATTAGTTTACTTCATTACACGATCATGTCTTTCTACTCCGTTTCTTTATCTCCTTTAATGCAGATCTCATTTAGAATTCAAAAATGTGTGTGTGTGTGATGTGTGTGTTGTGTAGTGTGTTGGATGTCGATGTGTGTGTGTCTGTTATGGTGTGCGCTATGTTATGTGTGGGCTAGCGTGTTATGTGTGAGTGTAGATCGGGGATAGGAAGCGAATTAAATAGATTTGTTATATACTTGGAACCACTTCTGACCTCTCTTTTCATTATATGTATTTCTTACTGCAGCTTTTTGTATTGAATGATATATATATATATACACGACTCATTGTTCTTTCACTGATTTGGTGGAGGTCTTGGCCAATCATAAAGTACTTTGAATTAAAATATATCTTAAATAAATATATCCATAATACATGTTTTGGATCTTTATGTTTTGGACGACACAGTTTATTTGTTGTAATTACTTAGCACTGTATCTGTTTAGTAAGAAATATTTATATGTGAATTTAATTGGAATTATAATTGTTTTCAAAGAAAAAAAAGCTTAATGCTAAACAGGAAAAGTGTGCTATATATCAATCATAGGGGCTCAAAGATTGAGAGTGTTGTTTTTTTTTTTTTCTGATCGACGTTCATTTCTCAATTTGGGTTAAATTGGTTGGCTGGGGTCGCAAATGGTCCTATTCCGTTTTACGACTCAAACATTTTTAACTTGTTTTTTTTTTTATTTAAATATATTTTTGCTATGCTTACTTGACACGCGAGAAATGAATTTCAGTGGTAAAGAACATGATTCAATATAAGTTCAATAATTATTTTTCTATACATATATTTTTTAAAAATTCACAATTAGTTAAATATTTTTTCAAAATGAAATATCTCGAAAAGTACGACACTTTACAGAAAAACCAATTACATTTCTGAAACCAGCGTATAAGGCTTATTATAAAACTGCTAAAAAAAATAATAAAAAAAAATATATCTACAGACTTTCATAAATGAAATACTCGGAAGGTAGAACACTTACTCTATATCCAATTGCATATTTGGAATATGAGCGTATAAAGCTTATTACAAAATATAAAAAAAATTAATTAATAGAAAAAAACGGCAAAAAAAAAAAATTTTTTTAGTGGTCAGCCGATCGGGGACAGAGGGGGGGGACGTTCTTCCATACCCCGTAGTGGGAGGGGCGGAGGAACCCCCGCGGACACCCAAATCCTAAGAGCGGGGTCCGGAGCCCTCCCCGGGGGGGCACACACTCCAGTCCTACCCTACTTAACGTATCGCCCGGAAGGGCCGAGCACGACTCCCCGATACTCCGCCAGCCACTGTTTTAGGGTTGGGGAGTTTACGTCACTTTCCTCGTTCTATTCCTATATTTAGTTGAATGCCAAAAAAAGAGAGAGGGGAGAAGGTGTGGTGCCGACGAGTTGATACTAAAGGACCAGTAGAGGGTAGTACATGTCCGTTACCACTAAATTGATTGTTAGGATCATATACTAGAAAATATATTAAAAAAAAAAACAAAAAAATTCAACTGACGGAGTTCGTAAACAGAAGAGGTCCGGCAGCAAATTGTTTTGTTTATTGTAAACTAAAAAAATACCTAGTCTAAGTTTCGCCTTTCTACAAATGCACTATTGCTGTTCAGTCTGGGATACAAGGATTTCTCCCACTAACGTGGTTCACCTCCTACCTCCTTTTATATATAACTAGGTATATATCTTTTAGGATTAAATAGGGACTCGATAAGTAGTCCAAGGTCACAAAATGCACTTATAAAACTTGCCATATTGTACTTATATTTCACTCATAGTATTATATATATATCACCTATATATATAATATATTGATACTATATATATATATATAATATATATTTATAATGTAGGACATATATATATATATGCTTATATATATATCATATTATATTAAACTAATTCTACTACAAAATGTTTGATTGCAAAGCTCAATTTTGAGTAGAGCGGATATCTATTTTATTTTTTAAAACAGAAAATTAAAAAAAGAAAATATTCTATTATATTTTAGCAAAAATTAGTTGTATCGTACCAAATAATACCAAATGGTAAATTTAGTAGAGAAATGCTAACAAAAAAAAGGTTAAATTTTGAATTTTTTGTTTTTTCCTACCATGGCTGAAAGGTAGCTCGATTGAATTGCCAGGTGTAATGCCAGGGTTCCATCTTTCGTCCAGATCCTAGGTAGAAATTACTTAGGGAAGTTCGCCTCTTTTAATGTAGCATTTTTATTTTAAAGAAAAAAAATTTGATTGAAAAGCATTTAAAATTCAATTAAAAAATATAAATTAAAAAAAAATCTAACTAAACTAATTTTTAACAATAATACAAGTGGGAAGGGTAAATATCAGAATATTATTATTTACCCAATTTCTTACTAAAAATAAAAACAAAAACAAAAAAATCACAAAAATAACCGTTATCCAAACAGAAAAGGATCCATGTTTTTTTTCAAATGTTTAAGAAAACAATTTTGGAAGCACCGCAATCCGTTCACAAAATATATATATATAAAAAAATAAATAAAATAAAAAAATTAATGCATGGTAGCTTCTATACCAAAATTGAACACCGTTGTCTAAAGTGCTTAAATTCCTTGTCCTGTCTAATTCTAAGTGTTTCTTTAGTCTATCCAATAACCTTAATGTAGATAACTCTGTTCTTATAGATTTCAGAAGTGGAGTAACTTCAACAATGGGAGAATTTGTATCATTCAGTTTTTTAGTTGTTTTAACTGTAAAGCTTCAATTACATTTACAGGATGATTCAATCATTGTCTGGTCTGTTAACTTGTTTTAAGTTAATTCAGAACTGAACTGGCAACAAAATCAAACGTGTCCATCATGTCTAAATGTGCATACATCACAGCTAACAGCGTATTGTTTCACCTCACAGGTCTATAGTGGATTACATTCTGGTTTTTGCTGTTGTAACTTTCCCAGATTCTGTTGGACAGCTATAAAGTGATTGATATGATTAACAATATCTGAGCATACTTGGAATTAAAATAATATGTTTCTGATTGTCAAAGAGTAAACCTTCTTAATGTTTATTTTGCAACCACCAACTAGCACAATAGTACGTTAAAAGCGACTCCACACATGTTGAGTTCGTCGAACTCTTTGCCAAACACCCATGTGTGTATGGGTCATTTTTTACGCCAAAGCTTTCTGCACATTTCTGCTTGTTGTCTCAAAATATATATAAGCTTTCTCCCCACAAGTCGATGTGAAAGAGTGCACATAATCGGACAGAAGAAAAAGTAAAAAGTGACGTTCAATGCTTAGCTACAAAAATGACCCTAATATACACAAATGAAGTAGAATGCGTGTAGACGTGGATTCGCTTGTGATGGAAAAAACCAAATACAAAACGCAAAGATTCGAGGGTTTGACAAAGCTGTTCCCTCAAGGTAGTGGAGCCGCTTTAAGAGTCGGGTATAAAGATAACCATATACAACACTACCACACTTATTTCTCGCGATCACTATTGGTGGATACTCTACGAAATATCGATCTCTATATATATTATATATATATATATATATATATTGAGTCACAGTATTAGTAGTACTTATACCTTTACTTCTATATATATATATATATATATCTACTTAGTATCATTTGGACCGACCACAATGGAGATTTTTTTAGCTATACAATGTTTTATTTGTTAGTATATGATTTATTTATATTATAGCTATATATAGAAATTTTATATATATATATTATTTAAGTCTCCCTATACCACTATTCTAATATAGCTTACTGCGTCTTAGGGTAGTACTTACTACACACGTACCTAATAAATATCCATATTTACCGGCCCCTTACTGGTCTCTCGCTATTAATTATTCAACCGTCCTTGCAAGTCTCTTAGAAGGAACGCATTATATGATAATATCTTGGTGACGGGGTTTCGAAGGGCGTCATTCGGATCAAATCTCCTCTTTTGCAATACGCAGCTCGTTATTAGGAGTCCTAGAAGCTCGTAAGGAACTTCCGATTTTGAAGTCAAACAACTTCCTCTTCACAAATAAATGTCGTTTTTCATTTTCCGGCAGCATCCCTATATATAATATATGATATATATATATATATATATATATATATATATATATATATATATATATATATATATATATTATATATATAATATTATATATATAATAGTATATATATATATTATATATATATATTATATAATATATATCCCTTTTCTGGTCGTGGAAATAATATATCCACAGCGCCGAGCCTTTTAAGAGGGGCGGAAAATAAAACATTAAAAAAAAAAACAACCGATTTTGTGATATATATATAATATATATATACTATATATATATATAATATCTAAGTATATATATATATATTAATATACTATATTATTTAATATATATATATATATATATAGGATAATTAGTTATCATATATATATATAGCTTACTATATCTCAGTTATATATATACTATATAGAGGTTTGAGAGATCAGGGTTAGTTGATTCTCAAATATCGATACGAGAGATGATATTATGAGTATAGAAAGAGGTTGAGATAGAATGCAAATTGAGGAGAAATGAAAATAACGGAAATACTCAAGGAATGTGGGTAATAGTTTATGTACCCTTTGTATGACGCACAGAAGAGGAGGGCCAGTAGAGGGTAAAGTGAAATTATACAACGATCCTAGGATCAATATTAATTACTATACGGGTTGAAATGTTGGGTACTTAATACGATACAGAAGAATAAAATAGAGGCCGAGTGTTGAGATTTATAAAAGGTAACGTTTGAGGGAAGAGTTAGAAGTGAAGCAAGAAGAGAAGGCTAGGATCCGCTATAATAACTGAATTGAATTGAGAGAAACCTGCTGAGATGGTTTGGGAATAGGGCGAAGAATGGTAGAGGCTTTTAGAGAAGAATTACTTTAATTGAAAAAGGGAATCAGATTCAGTAGAGTAAGACCGAGAAAAAGATGGAGAAGGATATGCCGTGGAAGTATTATTTAGGAGCGATTGGTCGAGAGGAGAAAAACGAATGGGAATGTGGAATAAAATAGCACACTATTCGAAGACAGCGGGATAGCCGGGAGTGATTTACTGGAGGACTAAACACTTGGACAGGAATTTACTAACCAAGATGGATGTGAAAAGGTTGAGAACATATATAATATATATATATATATATTATATATAATATATATATACTATTATATAATAATTATATATATTAATTATCTATATTATTATTAATTATATATATATATGAATTATAGTATAATAATATATAAATATCTTAATTTTATTTACACAGTGAGTGCCTTAACTAATTTTTTTTAAATAAAGTGACTGTATATCAATTATTATAACGTATAATTTTATAATATACTTAGTTAATTTATTTTTTAAAGTCTCTTTTATTTATCATACATTTATATATATATATTATATTTTATATATCACTATACTATTATACTCCCGGGTATATAAGTATATATATAATTATACTATTCACAATGTAAATTTTAGTACCATAACTTATTTAAGCTTCCGCAGAGACCTCAAATGAAATTATGTATGTCAACTAATGATCGATAACTATTTAAAATAGTATACAAATTTTAAAAAATTGAATTACTTTAAATATATATTATTAATAATATACTTATTATACTTTATAACCGTATACTTCTGCAGTATATCTATATTACTAATAGTACAATTAAATAAAATAAAACTCTTCATTGCTTTACAGTAAATGAAGACATAACTCCAATAATATTTAAGATAAAAATGTTGAATCTAGTCCAAAATGGTCGACCAGGGGAGAGTGATTGACAGGTCAAAATGGTCGACCAAGTTGGTAATAAAAAAATCTGTATTATCAATTAGAGTTTCACTAACGACATCCAATAAAAACAATTAACCTTATTATTTCCTAGAAATCTAATCTAACACTAATCTAACCTAACCTATACCTAACCGTTAAATTCCTTAACTCAGTATTACCTAGACTACACTCAAACCTAACCCTTAAAGCATATATCGCACACTATACTCTACTACCTACCTAACCTAACGAATCCAATAAAACTTAACTTATCCTAACTTACGTAAAAAGAAATTATATATGTAAACCTCAAATATCGTATCACTAGTAACTATATACCTCACCTATCCTATGCCACCACCTCTGATAGGCGATCCTCCTTTACTTGTAAAATATTTTTTTATGTCTGTGTTCAGACATCTATTTTGTAACGTGTCACACCATTTTCCCTTCGGTCCATTTTGAATACTATATCCCCTGATGTATTAACAATACTAAAATAAATATCGATTGATTGACCCCAAAAGATAAAGAACGGGCACTATGTGACATGATATCAATAAAATATAACACCAGTCACACACCTCCTCCTCCTCTACAGAGAGAAAGAAAATTTTTATTAGAAGAGGATAAAATAAAAATCGATTATTACCAAGCTAATTTGTTCCAAAGTTTGAATTAGTTCTTCAAGTAATTATGTATAAAAAACTTAAGGTAAAAAAATATTAATGTTAATTAAGTGCTAAAAGTTTGGCCTTTTTCGGTGCAAAAAATGCCTAGAATTTATTCAATTTCGTTTTCAGTTTCGTACACGTATTTTTTTTTGTGTTTATTTGTTGTTGTCTCTCGGTTTGTTTGTGTGTTTATTCTCAATATGAAAAATAGAATGTAAGAATTTGTCTTTCTCTGTGTCTGGTTCTCTTTGTATGGTTCGCGATAACTTTCTCTATTTTTGAACATATATATATATTATATATATAATAATATATATATATATATATATATATATAATATATATATATATACACGCTATATATATAATATATATATGATATATTATATATATAGCTATGATTTTGTTCACACAACCTAATCTAGGCCATATAGGTAGGGACTTAATTAATTATTTTATATCTGATATGAATGATTTAGGATACGAAACTATGGGGAGCGAGTCTCGTAAAAGAGAATAAGGACATTCAATAGAGATTACTTTTTTTTTATAATATATATTAGTTTCCGCTCACACATACATCACTACCATTAATCTAAACGAGACACACAAAACCTCACACTTAACACACACACACACACACACCATATAATCAGTCATCAAGAATGAATATATAGTGTACTGTTTTTGTATAATTTATTGTATTTTTATATTAGAAAATATACATATAGGTAGGTATACCTACTTATATAATAATTATAATAAGTACTTAATATATATAATATATATATTATATCATAATATATAGGTATATATATATCACTAATTATATAAGTTCTCTGGTGGGCAAAGGCCGAGGACAACCAAATTCTACCAAGAAGTTTTGGGGGAAATTTGCTAAGCAGGTGCTAATTTTGCAATTTAAGGTCGGACAGGGCCGACATGCCCCCCGAGCACTTTCCAACTTCGGCGTTTACTAAGTGTGCATCAACGTTAGTTGTGTAAATAGTATAAAGAATATGTTTCCAGACTTTACCAGCAAAAGGTTAAATGTAAATATTGGTAACAATAGACGTTACGATATCCAATGATCAGTAGGTCAGAGTTGGACATGAGAACAAGGGATGGGTATCTCAACGTTTTGAAGGGCATGTCGCATGAAGCTTCTCTCAATGGACGGGTAGGTTATGGCGGAGTGGCTAGCTCGAGATAAGAGAACGCGTCGCGTTGTAATGAGAAAGAGAGAGAGATAAGAGAGAGAGTTAGAGAAGGAGAAGAGAAGGAGGATAGAGAGGAGAGAGAGAGAGTAGGATTTATGATTTTGGATTGAGAGAGAATCAATGAAGGTGGGAATGGTTCACAGGGGTATAGTAAGGATAAGATCGTAGGGGATGAGGATATATAGTGTGTCGTAGCATATTCACTATAACGTAGATCGAGCTCATGGATACATATGGAACGTATGTATCAGAGCAAGTGTATAATTAAGATGTCGTAGAAATGGTTGAAGTTCAAACGAAGTAACAAACTCAAACTGGTTGCTCCATGTCTATTAGTCAGGTCTAAAGGAGGCTGAGGAGCTAGAGCGTTATTAGGTGTTGCAGATATAATAGTAACGGGAGTAGTAGCTCTAGTTTTCTTCATTCTTTTGAATATGATAATGAATAATATGCATGATATGATGATTATTACGATAAAGAATGAGCTGGAAGAGTAGGAAATAATAGGCAGATAAGAGAAAAGGGGTGACTGGTGATTAATAGTATAATAGTATTTCAATGTGTAGTATGTAGACTTTCTAGTATGAAAGGTCGTAAATCCAATTGATTGTCCCATAAAATATTTTAGGGGATTTCACAAAATAAGGGGATTTAGTGAACGTATGATTTAAAAACGAAAACAATACGGGTACGGAGTTTATCAATTTTAAGGATTTCATGACATGAGAGGCATTGGTAAAGTGATATTGATTAGTAGTTAATACGCATCCTTGATTAGAAATGTAAAAAAAAAGTAGATTTAGTATTAGGGAGCATGAAATTTAATTGAGCATCAACAGGATTATTAAAGAATATTATGATTTTTGAATGAGCGGATACGGAATATGGTTCATTAGTGATGTGATATTCATGATTACAATGTAAGGGAGTGTCAGATTTTACGTCCATGAATGTGTTATTAGTGTATAGGAATAATTCGCATGAAGGAGAAATGAAAGAACTGAGGAAATGAAACATAGGACAGATGGAATTGTTCAAAACATGCAAGCATTGAGAGAATTGAACATTCGACATGAAACTATATTTTATAACTGATTTGTTTACGAAAGATATAGAATATTTGGGTTTAAATATGATTCTGGAATGTCCAGCAGAGGTAAGAGTGGGAAACGGAATCATGCGGTAGGATTTATAAACGTTATGATCAGAAAAAGGAATGAAAGTAACGATACTATAAGGATCAGTATCTATGATAGTCCAAGTGAAAGATAGAAATTCGTAGAAATCTTCAGGAGAAAAAATGGTAATAGTATTTCAATGTGTAGTATGTAGACTTTCTTGTATGAAAGGTCGTAAATTGGAAAAAGAATAAGAGAAGAAGAAGACAAAGACTGAAAAGAAGAAGAAGAAGAAGAAGAAGAAGAAGAGAAGAAGAAAGAAGAAGAGAAGACAGAAAGAGAAGAAGAAGAAATAATAATAATAATAATAAAATATATTAATTAACTAATAATAATATAATAATATATAATAATTAATATAATAATAATAACAATAACAATAAACTAATAACAATAATATAATAATAATAATAAAATAATAATAATAATAATAATAATAATAATAAAATAATAATAATAATAAAATTAATATAATAAATAATAATAATAATAATATAATAATAATAATAATAAATAATAATAATAATTAATAATAAATTATGTTTGCTGTCGTTTAGTGAAATTGTGCTTCTGTGCTCATCTGCGTAATTTACGTTTGTTGTTGAATATTTGAGGTGTACAACACCTCCTCCTAGAATAGGGCTCTGCCCATGAACGGTGGTGACAACTGTAAAAAAAATAGATTTAGTATTAGGTAACATGAAATTTAATTGAGCAAGAACAGGATTATTAAAAGATATTATGATTTTTGAATAAGCGGATATGGAATATGATTCCTTACTGATGTGTTATTCATGATTACAATGCAAGGGAGTGTCAGATTTTATATCCATTAATTTGTTATTTGTTTATAAGAATAATTCCCATGTAGGAGAAGTAAAAGAACTAAGAGATTGAAACATAGGACTGATGGAATTGTTCAAGACATGTAAACATTGAGAGAATTGAACATTCGACATAAAGCTATATTTCATAACTGATTTGTTTACGAAGAACATAGAATATTTGGTTTTAAATATGATTCTGGAATGTCCAGCAGAGGTAAGAGTGGGAAACGGAATAGTGCGGTAGGATTTATACACGTTATGATCAGAAAAAGGAATGATAGTAATGATACTATAAGGAACAGTATCTATATGAAAAAGAAAAGAAGAAAAAGAAGAAGAAAAAGAAGAACAAACGGAAGAAAAAGAAAAAGAAGAAAAAAAAGAAGAAGAAAAAAAAGAAAAAGAAGAAGAAGAAGAAGAAGAAAAAGAAGAAGAAGAAAGAAGAAGAGAAGAAGAAGAAGAAGAGAAGAAGAGAAGAGAAGAAGAAAAGAGAGAAGAAAAATAATAATATTAATAATAAATAATAATAATAATAATAATAATAATAATAATAATAATAATTAATGAATAATATATAATAATAATAACAATAACAATAACAATAACAATAACAAAAAATAAACAAGAAAATAAAAATAATAATAATAATAATAATAATAATAATAATAATAATAATAATAATAATAATAATAATAATAATAATAATAATAATAATAATAATAATAATAAAATAATAATAATAATAATAATAATAATAATAATAATAATAATAATAATAATAATAATAATAATAATAATAATAATAATAATAATAATAATAATAATAATTATGTTATGCTGTGTTTAGTGAAAGTGATAGTAGGAAAAACAGACCAATTTTTGTAATTTAAAGTTTTACTTAAATTGATTCTCATAATTAATCCATTTTTCGTTTTGGCGAGGGATCTGCTTTGGCGTTTTAAAAAGAAAAGTTTAGTTTTCATTTTTTTCATTTTTTTATTTAAAAGTTTTAGACAAATTTTAATATTGCTTACCCGAGTATAGTAATGTTGTATAGGTTTAAGTTTATTTTTCATTAAATTTAATAATAATAATATTATCTTTGATAGGTAGGGAATTTTGTTAGTTAGTATTTAGTGTGTTTCAATTTTTGATCCCGTTTCTCTTTTTTTTAGGTCTGTTTTGTTCTATTGTCCTTATTTTGTGTTTGTTGTGTGCTGAGTGAAAGATGGCAGATTTGCGTAGCGCAGAATTTACATTTACCTTTAAACAAATTATCCGCGGCTAAAACTCTAACTTTGCCTCTGTGGTAATTATCACCCTTTTCTAAACATATAACCCTAAACCTTTTCTCTTGTCCAGACTCAGATGGTAAGAATCATTCCTTAACTCGTTTAATCGTATCCAACTATTTAATATATTTCATTTAATTTCCGTCCGAAGGGTGGAGTGTTGCCTATGTAAAACCGATCAACACTCCTTAGACACGTCTCGGAATTCGAATCTCCTAACTTTCGACGCGCTGTGGCTTCATAAATCTTTTTCTTCACTATAATTAATCTTGTGCTTCCTGCTACTGTTTATCCTAACAGATCAGATTCACTCTTTCTTTGAATATCTTATACTTCCAACGAGACTGTCTATAGCTTTCTCAGTCAATACTGCCTCGTTATAGGGAATTCACATGTACACAACACTGAAGTGTTGGGTTCCTCTCTTAGGTGGAGAGCAGGCCGAATCATTCAAGCATCTCAATCGACTGGAGCAAGTAATCAAAGGACCTACACACATTCCGGATCGCTCCAGCCAATTCCTGAACACACTTGACCTATGTTTTACCACTACGTCCTTCTCTCGATAAAATACATTTCACCTTCTATCTTATGGGCAAATTCTGACCACAACCTTATATCATTTAATTTCAAATTCCTCTCCTAACGCCTGCTCGATTCTGACTAATGCGATGGATTCTGCCAAATCGCATCGGCCTGATTGGGGGGCTGTTCTACGGTAACTCAACTTGGCTTGGGTGGCATTGCCGCGGCGCTGCTTGGGAGCTCTAATCGTTTACCGGGATGAGCAATTTTCATTCCTTCTTCGACTAACACTTTCTCTTTCCTCATAATCCGTGGTTCGATCGTGCTTGATCTCTGGCACTTCCAGGCTAGAGACAGCGCGATCGGGAGAGTGGAAAAATTTCGTCCTCCTTATCACTCCACGCTAATTTTTCCATCAGCTATGAAATCGACTGCAGACATACTCTTTGACGACAAAGCGGGCTTTCATCAACGAAAGTGCGCAACCTCCTGTTCTCCTACTGACAAATCTTTCTGCTCTTGCCAAAAACATTCTCTAACAACTGGTATATCATCCTTTTCTCTCTTATTCGATTCTAGGCTCGTCCTACTCATCCAATTGGAACAAAGGCCATATCTTCTTTGGATCCCTATTTTTCTTCTAACTCATCCCTGGATGATTCTGGGTAATTCTCTCCTCCCCTTTCTCCTCTCAGTTTCCTATTGTATTTGCATTGAGATTTACATTTGATTGGATGCGATGGGCTCCTAACTATGAACGTTAGGAGGCGGGTGGCCCAGAATGGCATTCATCCCCGGGTTTTTGAGGGGAATGTGCTTACGTTGCTGACCAGCCCCTCGTTCAACCTTATATTCTCTATGTCTCAATACTAGCATATTTCCCTCAGTGTGGAACCACGACATTCCAACCTATTTCCGAAAAAAGGAGCGTCTGACCTTCTTTAACTATCGTCCTATAGCTTCTACTTGTATTCTATCTAATCTGTGAAACCCTTCTTAACTCTCACTTCTTCGGTACACTGGAATCTCATTCTCTTCTTTTCGACGCCAGACGCTTTCGCGTCAAGGTCTACTGGCGATATCTTTCCTATTTAACCGATTTGGGGTTTTCCGCTCTTAGGAACCACGGGAGGACTTGCGTGTGCAATATGTCAAGCGCCACGCTTGACACTATTCCAAAAAGCATTTACCGGGCTATGGGACACGTCAGCGTGCTCTCCAAGCTCTTTTTTATAGGTTTTCACCTTCTCTTTTCTTACTATGTCTTAGCTTTCTTTCAAGTCACTCAATATCGTCTGTGGTTGATGGGGCGATTACTTCTTTTTCTGTCAATAGTTTCTGTTCCTCATGGTTCGGTCTTATCTCAACTTTATTTCTACTTGTCATTTAATATTCTTCTCACCTGCACATCTAACTCTATACCCTCGTATGCCGATGCTCGACCCTTCATTCTTCAACATATCAATTCTGCTCACACTTTTACTTCTAGAATTGCCTCTCTTCTTAACCTTTCCGATTCTATCTCGCTGATCTGGATGGATTTTCAGGTGGGGTCGTTCAACCTTGTGAAATTCATCTAAAAACTCAACTTCTACAAATTATCTCCCTCTCTAAAACACCTTCTAATTTCCTATATCTTTCGATGGCTTTCTCCTCCTGTTACCAATATAAACATCCTTGGCGCTTAACATAAACAAAAAATGTCTTGGAAACTTCACATCACAACGGTGCCTATGCGGCTCAAAGAAAACATGGAGATGCTGCGACTGGGAGACTTTTTTCCTCTTCTCAGTTACTCCAGCTATACAAGTCTTTCCGCCCTTGTATGGAGTACTGTTCTGCATATCTGGAGGGGGCTCTGGTTTCACCCGGGCTTTTGGACAGGGTCAAGTCAAAAGCCAGAACACCTTAAACTGTTCTGTACTTTCCAGTTACTTGACCCTCTATTTAATGCGCGCCGATGCCTGGGAACTTGATCTCCTTATCTATAAGTACCGCAGCGCAGGGTTCGAGGAACTTTACCACTCCGCTACCACCACCTGTACGACTCCCGTTAGCACAAGGGGTGCTGTGCCTGCGCATTGAGTTTTGTGTAGATTTGAAATCCAGGCTAGTTCTCTTCGGTGTTTCCTTCTTTCCTGCCATCTACTTGTTCTTGGAATATCTCTTCCCTTGTTCATGTGTTCCTGCTGAATTAATCTGCTCGTCACCTTAAAAGCCTCTCGTCTTGCCTCATTCTGTCGAAATTTCGCAAGCGGGATGAAATTTTGGCCTGCAAAATTCCCTCCCTGTAAAGGTATCCTATTTTGGTGACAGATTTAAAAAAAAAATGATAATTAATTATAATAATAATAATAATAATATAATAATAATATAATATAATAATAATAATTTAATAATAATAATAATAATATAATAATAATTAATAATAAAATATTATAATATTAATAATAATTAATAAAATATTTTCAGATTGGCTGCTTCATCTGTTCGAAACTCAAGAGGTGCAAATGCTTAGTGAATATGAATGACTTAGTTTCTGTGAACTGCAGCAATGCTTCTTTAAGTAATGACGATTTAAACTTCAGCATACCAGTTTTAACACCGCAATGGCATCATGCAATCACTTCATTTCAGCAAAAAGAACAGCATTATCAATATTTGCATTTGCAGATGGTGTATTCATTCCAATCCTCTTTCGCTCTCATCTCACTCTTTGTGAGATATTTTTACAACTTTGATAATTTTGACTGCTTTCACACTACTTTCATTTTAATCTCTTGTTTTTAATATTTATTTTCTTACTTTTCTTTCCAAGCGGTGCCTTTTTCAAACATTTTTTACCCTTTTTCCAAACGTCAAACTTCTTGGGGATCATGTAGTTTAAGTTAAATAATAAAATATATTTAAATTCTTGTTTTTGCCAGCTGGTACTGATACTTTTTCGCTATTTTTACAAACACAGTCGTAGGTCTTTCACCACTTTTCCCCATCAGCCTTAACCTGGCGTCAGTTTTTTGCCATTTCTTAGATTATTCTGCCAGTGACTATGCAATCAGCTTTCAGTGTCATTTTTATCCATTGACAGCATTTTATGCCGCCATAGTTTTTTGACGCAATAGCACTATGAGGTCATGACTCTATTAGTCCGCACATATACCACATCTTACGATTAACTTGTCATGCAATATTACTTGTATACAATATATATATACCATCATCTCAAATATATGTAAATACTCTCGCAACATTACCTTGTTAAGGATCCGATCATAACAGCTCGATTACATCCCTTAGGTGTGAGTGCAAGACCTATCCTAGTATTTTCATGGTACCTGCATACTTATACCTATTGTTCTTTCCCTCAGAAAGCGTTCAGAATTATGATTGGCGATCAATGTTCGAAGTTTAAAATAATTATAAATATTAATAATTTAATTATTACTTAATATTTATTTACTTAAGTTATAATTGTCCTGTTATATGTTCAATTACCTTAAATTTAAACTATCCAGAATATTAACAATCAGTAATTACCATTTTACCTGCTTTACAAGTTTCACCAATTGGAAATGACATTCATTCAGCAGTGGGAATTGGACAATTTCTGTTAACAAATATGTTTAATTTGTTATAAAAATTGCTATACCTAATTATTGATTTATTTTCGTTCAAATAAAAAACTGAACGCCATTACAATAAAAAACAACAATTTCAAGTTAAAGGTACAAATAGTCTCTTTTGTTTTTTCTTCCAAAAATAAGACTTATACGTTTTTTATGTAAAAAACTAATACAAAGAGCCATTCGCCCCCTTCAAAAAAGGACAGGGGGTTGAAGATTCTCTTTTAGGCCGCCCTGTTGGGCTTATTTTCAAAATTTTATTTTTATCAATTTTGTATAAAGTAAGTTTATGCACTACGTCACAACAAATCATCATATAGTAACACGTGTCTATATAAATACTATTATTCCTGCCCTTAAGCGGAGTCGTCAATCTTTGGCAGGGGGCCGTGATATCCCCGTTTTTTCACAGCACCCACCCATAAATTGTGAGACATAAAATTCAGAATTCGCAAGTTGGAATTCCGATATTTGACTAGTCTCAAATGTCACTTAAAATATAGTAGTTTATTATTAGCTCTCATATACGTTTTTAGGCAGGTTCCTGAGTGTTTTTTCTTGATGACTTTGTAAGTATACATTCCTTTCGAAGGAACTTTTCAATTTTTCCAAAATTCCATTGATTTGACTCATTGCGCATATCAACTTGTCAAAATTTTTGCAAAGATGACTCAAACTTGAACAATAAGCAACTGCAAGGAGTCGCTCCTGAATATACGCGATCAATATCTCAGATTTGGCATTTTATTCGATTTTATTTTTTTGAAGGGTTGCTATTTAAATAAATATTCAAATTTAGTTTCAAAAATAAATGCCCATTATTTTTAAATGTGCGAGATCTTTTCCCGCTCGCTGTCAGACATTGTCTCCTTACACCTTTTATCTCGATATTACCCATTTTTGTGTGTGTTTGTATTGCAAAAGTTGAAAAATGGGACATAGTGTGTTTTTAAATTCTACCAATCCGCATCAACATGCAAATTTTACAGGGGTCCTTGTATAAGGTCGGGCAAGATGACAGATATCCGAATAAATATGTAAATATCTTTATATGATTAATTTTGTAGCTCTCGTGTCTCATAATATGTTAAGAGAGATTTAGTGATGTTTTGTGATTAATTGTTCATTTGTACAGACAACAATAAATTAATTCAAAAAATTAAAATTTAAAAATTTTTGAAAATTATTTATTACCATCTTCTATTTTAATTACAAGTGGGTTCATATTGCTTTGTTTGAAGACTCTCTCAGGATGCCCATGTACCCCGAAGTGCATACTCAGATTGTATCAACAGTGTGTAGACATGGACACATCATTGTGTCGTAGAGGTAGGTATAGTTGGAACGAAAGGAAAGAGTGGGTGTGACAAAAGCTCTCAACGCTAATCATCTCAGGGATAAGATACTATAGGTAATATGAGTGAAAAAAATAGATTAAAAATAAACTAACTCCATAATGACGTAGTCTTAGCAAGCTATTAAGACGTCAGGAAGGTTAGAATGGAATACTATATCGCGGAGGAGGCAGATTTACAGAAGTTATCTGAGATGTTATGCAAAGTAGACAGAAATATTTTATGCAGAAGGAAGAATCAAGTGAATAGTACAGGTCAATTGTCTTTTAAGATGTAAAGCCAACGTTGGCCAGTATTGCGAATAAGTTATCAATTGCCATTCGATTACGGTATCTCGAATTGACAGGAAATTTGGTGAGTGATAGGATGAGCTCAGAGTTAGTTTTTTTCTAATGCCCCTATATCTTATATATATATATTATAATTACGCTAATGTCCATACACTATCTCGTATGGTGCACTGAAGAACTCAAAAGCCATCGAATCATCATTCGGATTTATATGGAGTAAAAATGATTTATTAGTGAAAGTAATATATAAATAATTAGAAACCTGTTCAACACTTCAGGGATCAACTATGAGTAACCTCCTACACCTTTTCTAGACAGATAAATGATCAGCAGGCGTTATCTATCCAGTAACCAAAAACATGTGAATTCTCATTTCCAATACATATATGTTTATAGAAAGAAAGCGACTGATCAGTTGTACCATCCATAATTAGTACCTAATATATATATAACCAATATATAAGTGATCAGAAAGTTCGCTTATAGGGCAGGGTGGAGCTGCTGGAAATGAAGTTTTGTACTTTAGAGATACAAGATTATAATGATCATGGAATTACTAGAATAATGAGAGAAATCGTAATATATTTTATTTAGTAATTTGTGAAGTTGATTGAATATAAGATGGTGGCATAATTTCAATATAGAGTATGCTTTTGCTGCTGTTCCTTTATTTGTAGATGTGTTTATATGTTTCCTTAAATCATTATACAATCCCAGTTATCGTGAGTTATTACTGAATGTATTTGGCCTCTCTTCCCTCACCTGAATCCGTTATTGGAGAGGTGCCCAATACCACTCTCTTAGTAGGTAGTTGATGTTTCTAATTGAAGTCCTCTAAAAGAAGATAGTAAGGACTTCGCAGGTTGTGTTGATTGGGGACTAAATATTATTATTATAAATAAGTAACAGGTCTTCGTGTAGAAACTCTGGTATATGATATTTTATTAATAAGAACCAGATTTAACTATGTCTTTTATCACAATTAGGAGAGCTAGGTAGCAGACTAAATAAAGTTAATTGATAGTAGTAGTAGTATAATAGTTACAGTAAGTTAAGTAGATATATTAAGTAAGTAGTAGTATAGTTATAAGAAGGCACAGGATATTTTAAAACCATAAGGAACATTCGATAAAATATCAATGAATATTTTCGTGAGGGACTTATGTACAGGAGTATTATCATGTTCAGTAGGTACATAGACGTCTCCCATGTAGTCGGCTAATTTATAAATAGCTTTATAATTTGATAGAATGTTAAGTTATTAAAGAAGTGTAATCCCTGGCCAGCTGGGTCTTGGAATATAATTAAAATATTAGGTTGAAAGGTTGAAGGCTGAAATAGGTTGAAAGTGTGGTGTATCATATTCAACAGTATTAGTTGATTTAAATTTGAAGGTTCACGGACATTATAGCAGAAGTCTTACAGAAAGCCCGTGTCCCTACGACCCACCCAACCACCGTTCCTCCCCTATACTCCAAACACGTACCTCGCATTGAAAAACCGCTTAAAGAAAATTCAATCCGATTAAAAATAAATATAATATTGAGTATATATAAATACGTGGAAAAAATATATTCCAAATGCTAATACTAAAATACTAATAATAATATTTAAGTGATTACACAATATCTCAAATAGAAGAGTGAAAAAGAATAATACAGAATAATAATAATATAAATATAAAATAATAAAATAATAATAAATAATAATAAATAATAAATAATGAATAAATAATAATAATAATATTTCATAATATTAAAATAAAAAATAATAGTAGATTAATAATAATAATAATAAATATGAATCGATACACAATTAAATAAGCTCATACATTCACCAATTATAGGGGCATATATAAAGCTTATACCTAATCCGTATCTAATAAATAATTAAAATAATGATTAATAACTCAAATGACGACAATTTGGAATTAGGTTTCATGACATAAAAAAAAATCAAGAGAGACCAAACCCCTAGCAACTCACCAACCGTATTTATCTAGATAAAGAATGAGTGCATAAGTTAACTTATACTCTAAAAATACGGGTATACTATATAGAGGTGAACAAACAATAATCGATGAAACTCTAAGAAAAAAGAAAATTAGCTTTGACTTTTCCCAAGAAATGCATAATTTAGGACGTTTAAAAACACAGAAATATATATCACATAGGTAATACAAATATAAAATTGAGAATATGCGCCATGCGACCTGAGAATCGCGCCCTGTACTCAAAGTATGGAGTGAATATAATAGGTACTATAGAATGACAGTCGACTTGCCTTGCTAAACGGTGTAGCTTCATTTGGACACTTTCAATTTTTCTTGTGTATATAATAATTTTTCGCGGGATTAATTAAAAATTCCAAAATAAAACAGAAGGAAAGAACATATATTAAGAAATTTGAGGGCCTTCACCTGTACAGAAGTACAAGGAGTTGTGAAAAGTGAATAGTGTAAATTTTTCCCGCTATAAATATAATGGAAATGTAGGGTTTTTACCTTAGTTAATTAAAACTCCTAAAATGATTTTTCTCTGACACATAAAGTAGGTGACGAAAATATTGAATTATAATCTTTTGATTGTTTTCTATCATAGGCCACAAAAAAGCGGCTTGATGCCGCTTATTTTAAGAGCTTGTTCCAAGAATGCATCCTAATTTTAAAATACGTTCCTTTTTTTAAGTAAAGTGTAATTTAGAAAGAGAGTATAGGATAGCTGTTAAAGAAGAATATAGTATATATAATATATATATATATATATATATTAATAGTAATATAGTAATATATTGTATAAGAGTAGATATATATAGTAAGTATAAGATAGTATAGAATAATTAGAGAGGATAGTATAGTTATATATAAGAGAGAGATAGTATAAGATAATAGTATAATAGATATTTAACTGTAGTAGTATAATATATATATCATATATATGATCTGGACTTGATCATCGAGAAGTGACGGGTTGGCCAACAGCAGGGAATTAGAAAATATCGGGAAGGATCGGGAGGAGAAAGCCACAAGAGTGTGAAAAGTTCAGAAGAGGTTATTTACAGAAGGCGAATGCATATGGTTTTTTGTCAGGAGTGAAACTGTTGAAGACATGTATAGTGACTAGAATTTCCACTGGGAAAAGGAAAACAAAAAAGTAATAGTATATAAAACTGTATAGAAAATATTTTAGTGGTTCAATAAATTTAGCTTCGTATTAAAAATGTAAGTTTTGTTCCAAGACAAATCTACAAATTCATGCAATAAATGAAAGTGGAGAGGAAGCGAAACAGAGAAACTTCAAATCAAGTTCTTTCGATAATTCATCTTCGCCAGTAAACTTTGATATCCTCCCTCTTAAAAAAACCCTTTAAACCACACATTTATCAAGGAAAGTACAAAATATCCTAATTAGTGTTTTTTTGCTAATTTTTAAAGAGGAGAGACTTTATAGTACGTTTACCACAAGCCTACTTTGTGAAGGTCTTAAAATCAAAGAATTTTTCACATGTGTATTATCTATGCTAAATTAGTAGAAGAAATTCCTCTTGAACATCAATGTGTGAGAGATGTATTTTCTTAAATCCTAAAGATGGAGTATTTTGGACTACAGACAGAATTTAGCTTTAGAAAGAGGTGTCTAAATAAAACCCCGATTAATCATTATCTCCCGTTTCCATAAATCACTGCATTAATTCCTACGCGAATGGTATAAGGATTCTCGAGAGAAGATAGAATTCCAACCCTCTATAAGAATGTGTGGTTAGTAAATTATAGAAAGTCTGAGACTCTTTTTTTCATATCTCACTCTCCCATTACGCCCAAGTGTGATTTGGGAAATATGTATCCAACTCCCCGTCAAGATGAATGAGGAGCAGCAACCAATTGGGATGAGTCTGAGTGACCGCAAAGCCGATAATACATTCCTGCGAGAATGATGAATTATTGTGTGTTTCAAACAGTGAACATCACTTTGTTAGCAATGACTTAAGAGTTTATTGTCACAGGAAGCATTTTATGTGCTGGAAATCAAATGTTAGAATGCGATCATGGTACTCAGCATTCTCTCAACTCTCTTAAGTCGGCATCGATAACAAGCCCCATAATCACTAGGATCACTGAAGCTCAGCTAAGGCTGCTTGAGTGATGTGTGCGTTTTATGACACAGCTGTTATGTCTCTCGTCAGGCAGACGTAGGCCGTCTATGAGTCGGCGAGTCGAGAGCCTCGGAACTAGTTCCTTGGTTGCGCGGGGGCAAGTTTGGAAAATCAACATCGATTTTTTATTTTCCTGCCAATGTAAGAATATTCCTGATAGATTTAATTTGTATGAGATTATACATCCTCTATTCTGGTCCTGTTCATTGTTATTAAAGTCTTCACCGACTGAGTTAGTACCTCACCTCACGCTTCAGCAGACCTTATCGCATTTGCGACGTTATATATCCGGGGTACGTTTGCCATTACTGCTTACCTTGTATGGAAGAGAAGTACGTCATATGGAGTCCTGTCTAGTCACTGTGTACCCGCGGGAAGCCGAGGATTACAGTGCTCTCAGAGTGTTCTGGTTCTCGGTGAGTGCCCGTGGTGAAAGGCGGGAGGCGTACGCCCGGAGACGGGCGACTCTCATTAGACAGCACGAGAGGCCGGAGCTGTGACAGCCGGAGCCTCGCGTTACCTTAGTTCGTTTGCATGCTATTTTCTATATACCTCTCTCTAAAAAAATTATTTTTATAGGCTTTGCATTAAATTTTGGGCTATAATATTGCTTTAATGTTGCTCCAGGGAAGAGTGTATTCACGTACTCTGCAAACACATTACTCAAAAAGTAGTGCAAGAAACCTTAGTCAGATTCCGGATAGCCTCCTAAGGTGATAGTCGGAGTTCGGCAGCAGGAGGAAGACTTAAGGAAGCACCTCGAATATTGTCCCGGACTAGCCCCGGACGCGAGAGGCTAGGAAGACAGAAGAAGCCCACCCTGGGCGACAGGTTATGAATTGATTTTTTTCACAAAATATTTTTAGGTGAAAAATTTTCCAAAGAAATTCTGTTAAATTCTCTCCACTAGAAAATTAAAGAAAACTAGTATTTATTTGACAAGATTGTTTGGGATGTAAACCGGAGTTTAAAATTTTGGTCTGCCAAATTACGGACTTGTTAAAGTCTTTTAACAGAGAAGAAGATGTTTCTGTACTTGCTTATTCCTCTTTCCTGGATCTAGTAATCTCACCAGCCACACTGGTTTCGTTTTACCTTCCGCAGTCTGACTCTTTTCTCTCAACATTGTTTAACTTCTAAAACAGCATTTTTTTTCCAAAACAGTCCCGTTTCATCGCCATTCCGCAAAACTCAAAGTCGGAGACCCGTGAGTTTCAGAGCCTAGTAGCAAAAAGTTTAATTTTTTTTTCGAAAAATATTTTCGGCCGGTGAAAAATTTAATGCCAGAAGAAGTGCTGAACATATTTTCAAATAGGGCAGAAACCTTAGTTTTATCCGGATCTGGAGCGGGGGGGGCCGGATTCGGAGCCGGATTCTGGGTTTTTGTAAATTTTTTTCAAGAAAATTAGTTTTTTTTAGAAATGAAAATTCTGTGCCAGAACGATCATGCCTTAGTGAACAGGTGTTCAAATACGTGCTGAGAATCTCTCTTAGTACGGTTTTTCCAGAATCCGCGGAGTCAGTGCTAGCCTTGCGCAGTTTTTGAAAAGGTCAGGAAGGACTCAGACTCAGAAGCGCTCGCTTGATTGGCGCCACATTAGCCTTATTGATTTTTTTTCCCGAACAATGAATCTATTCTTAGCTTGGCTACTCTAGTTAATGAGATGACTATTCGTTTTGCTCTAATCTGCATTCAGACGCTCTTCCTTCGCTAGTTGTGAAAACACCGTGTAGTTAACTCATTATCGATTCGTCTCCACTGAACAAATTAAAGTGAGAGCTCCTCGGCAAATCCCGGATGCCGAACGTGAATCGGATACGCTCAACTGTGGTAACTCACTTTCTTTCTAAAGTTCCGAACAATCGTTTAAAGTAGTTGAGAGGACTGCGGCCAAGTCTCTCTCTCAGGCAAGTATGTGGACCCCGACCCGGAAGCAATACTGGAATAACTCATAACTTTGGTAATTAATATATTTTATCTAAAAATAAAATAAATTTTTATTTAATGAGGTGAAAAAAATTTTAATAGCCAGAAGACGCAGATACTTGAATACAATATATATTCTCAAATATAATATAAAGTGACAGAATACAACTTTAGTCATAGTATATTCCGGATCAACATAGAAATAAATCAATGGAATACTGGATTGGCAGTCGGCCCAATACTAGAGTTTCCGTTAGAGGGATTAGAGAATTTTTTTCAAATATACTCCACTTTTCTTTTTCTTTCAAGATATCACAATTTAAATCTTGAAATTTGTTTAAGATTATCTAAATGACACCATTGATACCGTTGTTTACATTAATTAAACCCTGAAGCACTTAACTTTACCCTATCTCCAAAATAGAAATTGCGCAAGTTATTCTTTCATTTACTTAATGAATCGAGAATTTGCCCGCCTATAATCGGAATCGGAGCCGGAGCCGGATTCATAGTCGGAGATGGAGATGGAGTCAGATCGGAGCCAGAGTAATTGATTTTTATCGAAAAATATTTTTTAGGTGAACAAATTTTATTGTGGAGAAGAACAGGTACCCTGAAACACATTTTAAAGTAGTTCAGGAAAACCTTTAGTCGGAATCCGAAGCCGAAGTCTCTGCCAAAGGAGAATGTGGGAATTGTTCCGGGATGCCACAGATCAACGGGTAGGCTCGTGAGTTTATTACTGTGTGGGCTGAAATGAGAATTTTCCTTGATAAGGAAATGGAGGGTAAAAATGAATTTTTATAGTGTGAGGAAAATTTAATTGCCCAAGAAGACGTACTTGACCACCTCCATTATCATGATGATAAAAGTTCTACCGCGCACACCTATAGCCTGCTGTTGAGTCCGATGAGTACTAGAAGTGTAAATATTTCCAAAAATATTCCTTATTAGTAATTATCCCATTTTGTCCGGATTATTTCGGTAGCCCGGGGAATGTTGAGGGAGTAGAGAGCCGGAGCTGGAGTCAGAGCCGGAGCCGGAGCCGGAGGGCGTAATGTAATGATTTTTTTTTACTAAAAAAATATTTTTATTAAGTAGGTTCAAAAAATTTATTATATTAATATGACGAAAAACGGATAATACTTGTGATATAATCATAAAATTATCTAAATTATGTAGCAGAAAACCTTATTAATATTAATATATATATATATATATATATATATATATATATATATTATATATATTATATATAATATATATATAATATATATATATAATATTAATTAAATTATATAATATATATTAATGGAATAATTGCATACATTATTATCATAGCAGTTTCAAATCACCTTGAAAATTTTCTAAGTTCAAAAAGATTTCTAAGTTCAGAAATCAAATTCTGTAGCAGTATCAGTTTTATTAGAATATTCTTTAGTAGTTAGCAAGCTTCTGGATATTTTAATGCCAGAAGTGAGTTACCACTAAACAAATTTCTTAAATAAAAACTTATAAACTTAACTCTAACTTTTGATGTACGAAATCATAGAAATTTTTTTGAAACTTTGATATAATTTTCGTCTATATTATTGAAAGGTTGATTGAAACTGCTATATTAAATACTACATATATATATATATATATATTATATATATTATATATATATATATATATATATATATATTAAGATTATATATATATATATTATATATATATATTATATATATATATAATATTAATAATAAGATTATATATATTATATATTATATTAATATATATATATATAATATATATATAATATTAATATATATATATAAAATATATATATAATAATTATATATATATATATTAATATTAATAATTTTAATAATTAAATAATTAATATAATAGTTCTATATAAATATTTGTACTAAACTCCGAGATTATATCTCATAATCATAGACACATATAGTAATAATATATATTTATACTATATACGTACCATATAGTGAATATATATATACTAATTCTATATACTAATACTATTATGGCGTATACATAATGAATAATATTATTTTCGTACTCCGTATAGTATAATACTATCCTGTAGAAATTAGCAGCGACTATACCATACATAACTATTCCGACTCCGCAGCCCCATTTTTTGAGTTTTAATCTGAAAAAATTAAAAATATATTACACCCAAGTGCACTGTAGGTTTTTTGTTTTAGTATATTTACTTGTTATTATCTTGCTGTTCCATCGGAACTAATTAAAATACCAAAATTTTTGTCAAAATTGGAAACCAAATAATAATAATTAATTAAAATGTAAATATAAAAAATAATTAATATAAACTATGTTACCTAAAATTTTAGGAACATTGAAAATATATTTAGATATTTATATACTATATACTACTTGTATTAATATAAATTACCCTAACTACAATCGTGTAAAGGTATTTTGTTTCTGTGTGTAATAATATATTAAACCTTATAAGTACTTTTATATTAATATTTTTGTAATTTATACAACTATAATATTAATAACTTTTTGGATGAAACTTATTATCTTATAATTATTCCTAAAAATTATCTAATAATAAAAAATAATGAAAATAATAAAAAAATAATAACCCATTTCTAATACACATATAATATATAATATAAATATCATATTATTATATATATTTAATATATAATATATATATATAGTAATAATATATAATATATAATATTATATATATATATATATATATAATTATTAATTATATATATTATATATATATGTATATATATATATATATATATATATAATATTATAATAATATATATATATATATTATATATTGGACTCCGTTATTTTTTATTTATTTTTTCCCATATATTATTGCTATTATCTGATACTAACAATAAATTTAGTGTTGATAAATAAGTACTATATATAAATATTAAATTAATAGATATACATAATATAAATTATATTTCATTTAATAAAAATATTACGGTAATCTTTTATAAGTTTTCGTTATGTTCAAGTACCCTACTACCGTACCCCTACCCCCTACCCCCGTATATGAGAACGATGAAAGAACTTACTACGTAATATTTTCTTTAATAATATGCCAAACAATATTCTTACTTAGTGGAAACCAATAAAAGAAAAAAGTCGGCAAATTAAGTTAAGTGAGGTAGTACAGGTTTGCTTGCAGCGTCCGATCCATATGGGTTAGATATAGGTTACTGCATTGTCTGAATATCATATTAGTAAGAAGGTGTATCTGCAACGGTCGATATCTATATAGGTTATATGTTTTGGTTTATAACCTCTATTATATAGGCTCAGGTCATGATAAGTTTGTCAACTATATACACAGATATACTAATGTAGATGATAAACAAAAATCACACAATCACTTGAACTGCTAATTTGTAGTTAACCTATAAAATACATGTGTTATTCACAGATTTCTATAAAATATCTCTCTAAGTTTTTAACATACTAAAAGATGAATGATCTGTCCCATGCTCATTGCAAAGATTACGTTTTTGCTTACTGTTTGATCTATAGATTTAATATACTGCTTTTATACACTTGCGTATCTTTTTTGTTCTCTTTTTGGATTACCGAATTAGTGTCGGTTTACTTTCGTATGTGTTCACTAGGTATTAGCTTAGCGCAACTACTGAAACGATACAATATATAGATTCCATAAATCAGACGGCAGTCCATATTAATCGGACGTATCTGAATGTGTGCATGGTTCGTGTCTTGGACACGAGTGATAAATTTTATATTAGTCTTATTATATTGCCATAAAATTTCATCGCATAACGAGTCAATTTATTTGTGCGATAATTTCACGATATCCTTATTATGACTATGGTATCGGTCTTGGATGCTTAATCTGGAATCCCTATATAAATGTAATAGTCCAAACCTGTATTATAAATAAATTGCTTGTACGTTTATTATGTCACCTTATGAGAGTGGATACTCGTCCACCCATCTCACTATAGATGTGGGATTGTTTAACTGAATAGTTAAGTCGAGTGTCTCTCAGAAAGCGGATCTTCTCGGCTCATCGGAAGCGGTAAGCGTTTCCTGAAAAATAATGTACCACACATGGCTCGTGCTTTATGGTGGGGGAGGCTCGCTCTCGTGCCTATCGGAGCCACTATGGGTTGAGCCGTCGCGACTGTTCGCAGACCTCCCTGTTCTAACGTTACGACGCATATGTATATTCAGAATAGATGCTTTCAGTATGTCACAATAAGAGATAACATATGAAGCTATAAAATTATAAGTATACACTCCGTCTAGCTGGTCACATTCTTTATACTTGTCCAATTCTATTGAGGTGGTTCTCTTTAAGTTAAATAGCTACGACGCTCAATATTCAAGCAATATTGATAGTCGCCGGATATAGCTGACTCCCCGTCTGGGTGTGGAACGCATGGTTCTTTTGACTTGTCGGTTGCTCCACTGGTAACGACATGTATAAGTACTCCTTATTCGCGTGGAATTTCAGAAGCCCCAGCAGGGGTTCAACCATCCTTCTTTGGGTTAAATAAGGTATCGAGTTTTCCACAGGCAACCCTGAATCGGAGCAGGAAGATTGCTCCATTGTAGAAACCTTCGAGATGGCCTTACCTTTTTATGAGTGCCGCCTCGCGATCGGGAACTAAGTTGGTAGGCCACTCTACAGTCGGTAACGGCGACCTCGTTGTCGATGGTTCGAGTCCCGGCGCCGCAGTGAATTTTTCGTACATCCCTTCGTTTATTACTTGCAAACCTTTGTTTTTATGCCAACAAGGCCCCTAATTTTTTTTGTTTGCCCGGGGCCCCCATGTTTGCGTTTCCTCTGACTTGAGTCAACATTCTTGCTTCCTTGTATTAAAACCAAGGAGCACAGCCCAGAAAAGAGATGCCTGTAGGCCCCCAGCAGAGATTTCTAAACACCCTTCTGTCGGGATTTAAATAAGTGTCCGCGGTTTCAAAGCAGTGAATATGAAGCAGGAGATTTGGAGAAATGTCGCTCGAGGCGATGCGTTCTTTGGTCTAAAGATGCTCGAATCGAAATAGTAGTAGGCCTCCTGTACTATTGTTTTCATACGGTGACGTCTAGTTGTCTCGATGGTTTCGAGTCATCACAAAATTTTATTTTGTCTTATTGCAAAATTGTATATATACGTAATGAAAATGTTGTGCGCCTGCGGCGTATCCTTGACCTTTGGTAATATCGGTGTGGTTTCTGTTACCCAATAATTGAAGCATACCACCTGAAGAATAGCCGTTGCTTAGCCCCAGAAGGATGGATTAGTAACCATCACATTTCTATGAATGTGATATTATTATGTATTAGAATATATATGTAATACGAGATTTTAAAACAGTGATATGCGAAGCAGGAAACTTTAAAATAAATCAGTAAAGAAATAATACTTTTTCTTGGTATATATGGTGATCGGTATCAGGTGACTAGGGTTAACCTCTTTTACTAATTTTGCTATACAGCGCACGCTGTTGTTTAGAATGGTTCGATAGTATCCTGGCGCAAGTGAACATTTTTTCTTTCGTGTATATTGAGTGCATATTTTAATGTCGCAAACAAATGGCTATAGTTAGATTGCCCAGTGTGCTGGGCGTAGGCCTAGGTTAACTGTTATGTGTTGGTATTATGTATAGGTCCAGCTTTTCGGATTATACACAACGTGATGAGCAATGATAGATTCCTCTAAAAGAAAATGCCAGTTATATTGCAGTCACCACAAAACGACCATTGCAGGGTTCCAACCACCATGCTGCGTTTCCTCCAAATGTTGTGGCCATCCCCTGGGATATGTTAATAAAAAAAAAAAAATAAATTCGGAGTTATCTCAAAGATTTATAAATTTCCAAAGTGAATTATTAAATTAATTATTATTCTAGTATACATGTCAAGGTAGAGATTTGAAAACTTCCGGAGATGCTCCTTTTTATTATACTGGGGAGGTCAGGATTCGCTCATCATATATATAAATTAAATTAGATGCACAAAATAATCCTCCTTTACATTGTCTAACGACGACAGCTGTTCGTCGATGGTTACGTATAATGTTACCCTATAGAAGATACGTCGAGTATTGATCTCCAAAAAATATCTTTACAATTCTTATCGCTTACAGTGCCCGAAATGTTAATTGCAATTATAGTGTTTATGAATCTTGGTAAAATTTCACATTAAGCGACCAACAATACAAAAAAGTACATAATTTATAAGTATGAACACAAAATATTCATTGTCTTTGTAACTCAGATTTCCTTACTTATTTGGTCTAGGTGTTGGCTCTTAGTTATAAGCCGCCCTATACGGACCGTATGTATATCGCGCAGTTTCATCGGTAATATGACCGTTGACTTATGCTCTCTTAGTCTAAGAATTGTTGCGCTTTTCCATCTCTCTACTTCTATTCTAAAGAATACTCCAAGGGTAAAGGATATACCGCACCGATAGCAGGATATACGGGTGCTGCATGCTGTGGTCCTCTCCAGGGGAGCATTACGTGGGAGTGAAATTCCCCCGTAATCGCGGTGAGGGTCTACCTGAACCTAGCGCTCTTGGTAAATGTGAGGACTGTGTAGCGGATGAGAATTTACCGCGGGCACAGTTCCTGCTCGAACACACCGTATCACCACTCGATATAGGTTACCGCTATGTGAACAAACAGACGTGGTCTCCTCCCGTATGTTTCTCCGTCATGCATCTCAGATGCCCTGTAACCCTTATAGTGTAGTTGGCTTATCGTATATTAAAGCATATAATATATTTATATATAGAAAGTCAGATTATTTATTGTCTCCCCTCTCCGCGCTTTATGTGAACACCCACTCCAATAGGTCATGCTTAAAAATAGGCCCTATATATCTCCCCTCATGTGTTTAGTCTTACCCTAGTATAGACACATTCATTCATAATATTTTGTATTTGATTTGATGACGCAGCATATCTAATATATCTTTACATACATCGAGTTTCTTAATACTCGATTGAAATATATCACTAACGTAACGACATAGCATCTATCTCACAACAATGTACTATCCTACTTGGCGCCACATCGAGCTCAGCTTGATCCAGTTCCCCTCTTTGCACTCTTAATCTTCCTCTCGGGTAGTCATATAATTTTATTTTCTCTTCTTTTTTTTTTTTTTTTTTTTTTCTTCTCACTCACCGTCTCCAGCGTCAGTGCAGCTTAACTGGTCACCAGCATGTTGCTACCCTTAGCTCACTCGTATTTCCCCCTTTCTGTTTGAGTTGTTGCCATGAAGCTATTCGATTAGGTTCATTAGATAGTACACTCATGACCGTGGATTATACGACACACACGCCGCCTCGCTGTTCTCTGCTATCGTCACACACACACACTATAACTGCTTTCGTGCTGCGCTCACGCTTTGATCGTTCATTGAGGGCTTATTACCGCTGACTTTCAGCATACTACGATCTCAGTTTTCCGGCCATATTCCGCCATAATACCGGTTTCGCGCCATTGGTTTGTCTTTCGCTACTTTCTACCCTCAGATATAGGTCTCCAGTTTCTATATTAGATTATTGTGTTCCTGTGCAGTCATATATGAGGAATAGATGATGTGGTAAGTTTATTCCCCTACTTTACCTCACTCACCTACATCTAGCTTAGTTACTACCACTATATATATTCTAGTGAATAATATTATAATTATAATAGGATTCCTTGTGAGTACACAGAGCCCGATGCTCCTCCTGAAGATAACTGTCGGGATATTGGGATCAGGTGGAATAGATCTATAGTAGCTAAAATCGTCATATCATGTAACATGTCTGATTTTGTATAAAGAACTTACATGGTCATGTTTCTTCTTCTTGGGGCGAACGCCTTCCAAATGATTTAATTTCCAACTTTCAATTCTTTATTTTCAACTTTTTTTTTTAGTGTTTGCGGTACCTTCTAGTACCTTAACTCACAAATTTTACTTAATTTATATTTATACGGAATGATGATAGTACTATCTATATGTATTATTTTTTAAGTTATTGAGTGGTTTGAGAAAGAGAGATAGAATGAGAGAGATATAAATCTAATATTAATATATATATATATATTATATAGTATATATATTATAATATATATATAATATATATAATTTAATATATATATATATATATATATATTATATATATAATATATATATATATATAGTATATATATATATATATATATTGGTGATTCAATATATTTTTTTAATGCTCACAGTCTGTAGCTAGAGAACGGAATAGAATAAACTAATACCAAATTATAATATAATAATATATATAGTATATATATTTAATTTTGGATTATGGGAAGAAAATTCTAAGGATGGGATTATATAACTTTTTAGTATTTATTTTTTTTTTTATTTTGATAATAAGTATTTTTTTTTTTTTTTAACATAAATAGTAATGTAACCCTAGTGTAAACCTGCAAAGATGGCAGGAGTCGGGTCTCTCGGCCTCTCGTATGTACGACGGGGTGGGATAATCCTCCCGCTCCGGGATTGTCTCCTCGGAACCCCGCTCTTTTGAGTTATTTAATGGCGTTGAGAATATCTCGCGAGGGTTCTATCGAACCATCCCCTCCGGTATTGAAACGTTACCCCTCCCTCCTCTGTCCCGCGTCGTTCCCCAGAGTCACCTACTAAAATTTGGTGAATAAAATAATTGTTTTTATTTTTTGGAAAATTTTAAGTTTATTAGGGGGCCGAGCGACGGGACAGTAGGGGGGTATGTTTCTATACCCCGGAGGGATATGGTTCGGAGGATAAACCCCCTCGCGACATACCCAAAGACCAAATAGAGCTGAGGGTTTCCGGGTAAGATACATATTTCCCGATGAGGGGGTATATTATTAAGTCCCCCCGTCAGTCTAACTCGGTACCGAGGTACCGATAGATGAATCACCCGACTCCTGCCATTCTTTAGTTCTATTAACCCTAGGGTATTCTTTTAGTTAAAAAAATAAAAAAATAATAATTACTTCAATAATAATAAAACATATAATATAATAAAAAAGTTATAATATTCTCCAATCCTTAGAATTTTTATCGGCTGATTACTAAAATAATATATATATTTGTTTTACTGTTAGAGACCTGCCGTTCTCTAGCGTACTACTGTGGAGTCATATTAAAAATAATATATGACATCTTATATATATATTAATTATTATATTTAGTTCATTAATGTTAATATCTATAGATATATATATAATGATTAATAGATATATATATTATATATATTATATTATATATATTAAGATATTATTAATATATATATATATATATATATTATATATATATATATATATATATATATATTATATACTATTATATATTATATATATATATTATATATTAATATATATATATTTATATATATATAATAGATATATATATTATTAATATATATATATAAGATTCGGAGCTTTATGACGCTGAGTATATGGCTAAACTTATAGTATAATTATATAAAGGGCCTTTAGTAAAAGGAAGAGATTTCACATAAAGTTAATATTTATCCAAGTACAAAAATTTATCTAATCATTGAAGATACTCCTTCTAATTATTGTTACTTTATACTTTTAGAAAATTTTAACTTTATTTGAAGTTTCTTATTATTATTCTATAGGCCCCTTTCATATATATATATATATTATTAATATATATAATATATATATATATATATATAAATATATTTTAAGTTAGGAAATATCACAATAATGGTTATTACTCATTATTAAATCTTATGGCAATATTAACTTATTAACATACGAGGGTTGCCAGCTAACTTGTATAAATATATTATATATATTACTCATAGATCAATCATTATGCATAAATACATATCAAAGTTTAATTATGTATATAACTTAAATAAAACATAAAATAATTAATTAAGCAGAAATTTGGAAAATTTAAAATGGAACTTGAAATTTGCTAAAGTATATAAAAGTAAGTTCTTGTACTAGTGACAAATCGAATTGTTATAATTATTTGTCTATTATAAAAATTATTATTTTATCCAGTAAAATACTAATTTAAAAAAATTATTTTTGAGGGGGCATGGTATTTAAATGTGTATCTATATATATATATATATTGAATATATATATATACTTATTATATAATTATTATATTAATTAACTATTTGTTATATCTATAATTAATCTTTCATCTAGTGTATAGGAGATTAACCTAGAATCTTGATTAAAGAAGATAATTTCTTTGCTTGTAAATTAGGATAAGATAAATTTTTTATTTGAATTGTACTAGTATATCTAGATATCTTATATGATATATTGATCTTTATGATTTGAGTTGTCACATACTTTATTTAGGTAGCAAAAAGCTTTGTTTAGACTAGCGGGTGCAATATTCACTGGACACTAAGCTTTTTTAAAAATATAAATGCTCTATTTAAGATGATATTTTCAAATTACTTGATTATTTTTAAATTTCATTTATTTTTATTTTTCAGTCTTATTTGTTTATAAAACATAACCTTTTTACAAATCTTTTTCAAATAGTTAACTGTTTTCTCTCGCAATAAGTATTGCTGTTTGTGATTGTGCCAATTCCTATAAAGTACAAGAATGAAAGAATTAATAGATTATGATGGAGTACGATTCTGGTCCAGTTGTTTGTGGAGTCATTCTACTCAATAATTCATTTGTATTTATATTGTTAGTTTCTTAATCAAAGACCTAATTGTTGGATATATGCGTGTAATGACTTGACAAAATATTAGTCTGTTATTTTGCATTGAACATCGTTGTATGTCTTTGTCTTTCCTTCTGAGATAGTAAAAACAGTAGCCATTTTTGGCTTTCTAAAATTGTTATTAGTGGGTTTATGTTTATATGATATCATATGTTATATATTTTAGTGTAGGAAAAAATTCCTTTTCCAAAATTTGGATGTCAAGGTCTTCTGGGTCTAAGGGTCTGTGATATTACTATAATAGATTGGAAGTTATAAAAGTGGTTGGTATCTTATGTTTGTATATATGCGTCTCACCTCAAATATATAATAGATTTTGTAATTAGGATCGATCTGTAGTGTGAAAAGGACTATTTTGGTGTGATTATATTCTCCAGAATGTATAGGTATTGATTGAACACGTATATTTTCTGACAAACAAATGGGGAGATTATTATTGTGACATCGCGTGCGAATTGTTGTCATTTTATAGTTTTACATCAAAAAAGAGTGTGTTGCTGCTCTCACCGGAGATGTTACGTTTCGTGTAGAGTGTATTTTAGTTTGTGATAAAGTATTTAATTTTATTATGTAATATATATGTTAGATATTATTGAGTATTAGATAATGGTGGTGAGTAAAGGATAGAATTATTATTATTGATGTCATTATTATTATGAAGTTAATTTTTTACACATATTATTTTTCTCTTTTTAGTAAGTAAAATATTTATTATTCTATCATTATAATTATTACCGAGTAAAAAAGTGATGTTATTATTATTATGTTTATTTGTTACTCTTATGTACTTCATTATTGGTATTAGATTATAGTTATAATAATAATAGGTGATTTTTTTCTTTATACGTGTAGAGTATATATTATGGTCATTAAATTTATTAGAATTAAAGAGATCAGTAGGTTAATCTCGCAGATCAAGTTGTCTTGGATAATATAAAAAATTTTTGTGCACAAGGAATTACCTAGTTATAATTGCTAAAACTCTTCACATGTATATATTGCGGATTTATAGCTCTATTATTTGGGGAATTCTTGGAGGATAGAAACAAACAATACTAGAATTAGTACCTCTCCCTGGGAAACGATGTGCAATCTAAAGCTGTGTTATTTTCCAGCACGCCCGGGAGTCAAGTGCCCACCTCATTTTTGTTCCAGCGTGCGCGTCTTCGGACCATTTCCCAATGATAACTATGGATCTCCATATCTTTCAGCAAGACCGAACCTAGCCTGCAATTTAAACCCAATTATAATATAAATATTTCACTGATTTACTTAATTTCCATTATCTTACACATGTTACAGAGAGCGCATTAAAAATTTAGTTGGCACTTTAATATCTATTTCATCACTTTTTCACTTCATGTATGCCTATTCATTATAATATATATTGGTTATTATGAGACTTTACTCGTATAAAGGTGACGTAGTACTTTGTTATTAATTTTGCCTAATAATTGTTACTATTTTTAATTATTTAATTTTGATTAGTTCGTTCTTATAAAATGAAGTATATTCACTTAAAAATGTTCCAAACTATAAATAATTAAACTGTTGCTAAATGCATTTAAAAACAACGTCAATTATTTTTTTTTAGATTCTATAGAATTAGTCCTAAAAGGAACTTAACGAAAACGTTGGATTAGGTTTAGGAATTGGAAATAAATCTATAAATTTAGCATAATATTAATATTTTATTTATTATTTAATATTTATATTTATATATATTATATATATTTAATTTATTATTATTTATTATTATTATTATTTATTATTTAATTATTATTATTATATAATTATTATTATATTATATTTAATAATATTGATATTCATTATGTATTAAGATGATTTGCCTCAAGTTTTGAATCGTTTAGCATTTACATATTAAAGTTCCATATCTATAGCACCACATTTATTTAAAAAATATATTTTAATAATATAAAAAAAATTTACTCAAGAAAAAACTTGTTCATATCTCGCGCACCAAACTCAAAGTCTGCAGGAGACTGAAAATCCACTTCCAACGATATTTTTCTTTTATTCCTAATTATGAAATTGGGGCTATTTCACTTCATTAACAAAAAAGTTTTTATTTATATTTATAATTATATTTGATTATTAATAATTAATATATTATTGTTTAGTTTATAAATAGTAAAGTACCGACACAGAACCACCTAATATACAGATACCTCATGCCGTGAGCGACAAACATTTGTGTGAGACCATGAAATTATTCCAAAAATACTCAGAGTTTTACGTTGTATTCTATTAATATATGCATGATTGATATTTATATAGGGTAAATCTCCAATCTATTTTTGAACACATACCCTTGGACTGTGAGTGAGCTTGATTTTCATAATGAGAAATTGATTTTAAACACTAATTCATAAAATGAGTCCGAAATTTTTTCTCTGTCAACCGTAATTGATAGCTCGCTATATATATATTCACATTAAATACTTCGTATATTGATTTTTTATATATTTTATATAATTCCTGAAATAGTTTTTATTAATATTCTATTTTCAACAATGATGTTTAAAGGGACTACAATGGAGTGTATCCAACATAGCAATAGTAAAAGATAAGAAAAGGGCTCAATAGCGTATATACTCAGATAATCTGAAAAGATTAATCAAACCTACATATATATTTTTTGGTATATTATTCGTAAATATCGTACTTAGTGAAGACTGTGTACACCAATTAATAGGATTTTAATTTCGATATTTATGTTATTAGATGCTATTGCTTAAATCTATTTATATAATTAAAATAATCATTTTTGGAGGTTAAAATGTTATTCGAATAATTTTAGGCAAATATTAATACGTCGTAATTACCGATTATGTGAGTATGTATTATTCCCGTATCGTATATTGCGCTCGCTAAGCTGGTCTCTTTGTCACTAAAAAACAATAATTATGTGCAACTAAACGTGTAAATTTAGGATAAATTATTGAAAATATAGGGTTATTAATACGATATATATAAATCGTTATAACTAATCATGTTTAGATATTTTTTAGGATCTCAGAATTACCTTTATTATTATTTTAAACTCCTTATCTAGTTCATTTAATAAAATTTTCTTGCTGGAGACTTACATACATTTGAGAGTAATAGCGAGATGTAGTGGAATGCCAGCTTTTTACCTTTAAAAATCTGCATTAAGATTGAACAGAAGAGAGTAGGATTGTATGTGTCACGATATTCTTGAATTAGAGACGGCTTATAATATGAAAATTGAGCGAGAGAGGAGAGAGATGACTTAGGATAAGCGCATAGCACAGACGAGAGCTGCACCGACAGAGTTTATAAACTAAATCGATTCATGGCATTTGTTGAGAAGATATATATTAGTTACAGATGTGGAGATAGAGATGTATGAAGAGGGCAGATATTTGATCCTGCTTCAGAGTCTTATGCTCACAATCTAAAGTGGAAATTTTATTTTTAACACTCTCGTCAATAGACTTGCTTAAATGTTACATTTTCTTTTCCATCTTAGTATTGAAGCATACGAAAGAGATTGATATTGTAAAAGAAGAGACTTTAACTTCGCTTTAGATAAGATGTATTTTGACGAGAGAAAGAAGTTTCTTGTCAGCCTGATGTGAATTGAGAAGAAGAGGAGAGATGTGATGGAGATCCATTTGACATTTTGAACATTCCTTCGGCCTTTAAAATTGACACAATTCAAGTTTTATCTAATGAAAACCAAAGGATCGCGAGAGAGAGGTGTTAAGCGATGAGTAAGAGCGAGGAGAGGAAATTTAGAGTATTATATCTTTTTTCGGCTTAGACAACTCATAAAGTCTATTTGACTATCACGCGTCAATCATTTGTCACTTATTTGTTGTTTAAGATTCTTTTTGGATCATGTCTCGCTAATTATTTTCGATAATATATATCTAATGATAATCTATATACAACTTACATCACCCTCTTTCTATGACATCTAAAAAATATTACCTTCCTCACCACTACTTTTGAAAGCCGTATGTAATCCTATAAGAGTAGTCAATATATACAATAGAACTTTCGTTTTCCTAATAGAAAAATTATCACCAATACTCGGCGGCATCACATAATTCCTGTGTACGCGAACCAAAATTAAAGTGCATACATCCATAGGAGTGAATTTGGTAACCTCTACAAAACTATCTATAATATTTTCTAATATATATCTTAGTGAAGGATTGATTTATATGAGATACTGAATTATTGAGAAAATCTGATTCATTAAAAATTATTAATTATTGACTGTTAAAATTAGGATTGTGAAGTTAATGATTAGTTGTCGGAGTTGGGATAGAAGTTGGGGTCAAAGACTGTATCCACTCAAAAATTCAAAAATTTATGACTCGCAATTCGATTAGTGAAGAAAATTTTATTTGTTTTCAGGCATAATAATCAGTTTAGAGTTCTGTAAAACCTTATTAATAGCCTATCAAGGCGTCATTAATTCGCATATATTTTTTTAGTTATACATTATCTAGCATTGGGTTCAATCAACATTATACACTACATACATATCACAATATATATATATATATATATATATTATTAATATATTTATATAATATTAATATATATATTATATATATAATATATATTTATATATATATATTATATTTAGTATATATAAATATAAAATGTAAAAATTATATACATATTAATTAATATATATTCATATTAATATTATTATATATATAATATTATATATATATTATTAATATAATATTATATACTATATATATATATAATATAAAATTAATATATATATATATATACCTAGTATATTAATTATATATATATTATATATTAATATATATATATATTATTATAAAAAAAAAATACATTAAAATGTAAAATATTATATACATGTTAATAATAAATATCTAAAAAAAATATTATTTATAATAATACTATATATATATAATTATATATTAAATATATTATTAATATTATATTAATATATATTATAATTTATAATATATTATATATTTAATGCTATTATCTATACTACAACCTGAACAACAACATCAGGTTAAATAAGGATAACCCTTGATTAAGCTTGAGGGTCAGCCTCTACTCTCCATTTCTCCTCTATCTTATGATTCATCTATTTAATATATTAAAATATATTAATATTATTAATTTGAGGTTAATAATAACTACATTGATAAGGACTGATATTAATTGTACTGATATTACTATTCAAATAAGGGTTATGATGAGAGAATAAAATAATATAAAAAAAATTCATTATAAAGCAATATCTATACTCGGCTAAGTAGTTATGAGAATGTGAATTATTCTCAATGAGAAAGTCGGTGTAGAACATAACATTTGACTATGTATAGTATTTCTATTTACTAGAAATAGATTTTCACTATACTAAGATTTTAGACCTTCTCCCCTAGCGAACGGAGTGTAAGGACTCAAACCAAAGCATTGGGTAATGGATGTCGAGGACTGCTTCTTCCATCTCCTCTAACTCTCACGTTCCTTAACCTCATCAATACCTAATCAGGTGCTTCTACGACATATTTACATCAGTAATGGTGATGATTTCTCAAACACGAAATCGACTCTGAATCTCTAATTGCGGCCTTTCTCAATCTCTCTTCTCTATAAGCGATGCTTTCCTATCGTGTGTCTATTTTTATGTCATTCAACGAGATGAGCACGCGGGACGTCTCGACGAATGATGCAGACACTTCCTCCTGGCCCTCTCTCTCCTACATCTGTACCAGAGATGTTCGAGAGAGAGAGACGACGCAACGCGAAGACGCTACATCTTGGCTGGCCAATCCATCTTATGGTTAGTGATATGAGACCTGTCAAGATTGATCAAGTAGTTTAAGTGGTGTCTCTATTTTTCATTGTTGTTATCCTTACTTAGCTTTATCTCACTCAACCTAAGAATCGCTAGTGTCACTTCCCCAAACCGTCCCCATCCTCCGCTCATATCTGTTATCATCCTATCCACTCAATCTCGTGTATACTTCGCCTACACACTTCTGAAGCCGTGAATCTTAAAGTTATTCAAGTCATAATATCCATCAACACCAGAAAAAACAATACGCATCCTATAGTATGACACCAATTATCACATTCGAACTATGATATTTTTGATTTATTTCTAAATTATCTTAAATAAACTAGCATAAATTTTAAGCTCATTCAAATTACTTTTACTAGCTGAAATAATAAAAAAATTAAGGAATTGTAATCTTAATGTAAACATGAAATAAAAAGCTGAAAAGCGCTAGTTAATTAAATAATGTTATATCTTTTAAGTCTTGTCTCGACTCATATGAATGAATATAATCCAGGTTGAATATAATTCTCCTTGTGCAGAAAATTCTCAAAATTCTATGCTCATATACCAGCAAGTATTTTAGTAACATAATTCTTACCTAACTCATATCTTTTCCAGTTCCTTCTACAGCATTACTATACTTACTCAGCTCTTACCCCCCTCCTCTTTCTCCACTGCAGCTTATGATCTCACGTCTTTTCTGCGTTAGGTCGACCGGGCTTCTCTAAGCTATTCTCAAACTGATCACACCTCTCTCAGCTCTTGCTTCGCTCTAGCATTGCCAAGAACATCCGCTAATGCCAGAATATCATATATATATATATATATATATATACTAGTAATATTAGGTGGTATAAAGAAGGTGCCAGTAAAGCTATGAAAGTATTCCATTACACATCTGGGATATAAGTTGTCCTAAAACATTCCTTTTCTCATCCTCGTGCTAAATGGTTCGTCACTTTCAAGATTCACTAGTAGAGAGTTTATCAACTTCATAGTTCTTTCGAGTTTCGACTTTACAAATAGAGTGCTTAAGGTACTGTCTACTTTCTTTTTCAATAAAAGAATAATTGCTGTCTTTATTATTATACCCCTTATATAGTTGGACATAAAATTACATCAGTTATGCATCACTGTTTATTTTTATGTGGAATTTGTGAGTTTTAATTCTTATTTCCCTTGTGTTGAACATAGTCCTACATCAGATATACATCACTGTTTATTTTTATGTGGAATTTGTGTGTTTTAATTCTTATTCCCCTTGTGTTGAACATAGTCCTACATCAGATATACATCACTGTTTATTTTTATGTGGAATTTGTGCCTTTTAATTCTTATCCCCCATGTGTTGAACATAGTCTTACATCAGATATACATTACTGTTTATTTTTATGTGGAATTTGTGTGTTTTAATTCTTATTCCCCTTGTGTTGAACATAGTCCTACATCAGATATACTTCACTGTTTATTTATATACTAATTCTACTAAATACTAAAGGTCTAAAATGATCGAAGATCTAATTCCAAATAAGAACCCACTTTCTGGTCTACCCTTTATATTAAACCATTATTCTGGGGATTTCAATGTTCGCATTAGCCAGTAACTCGTTAGTTTTGAACACACAAGTGATAAACCCAGAAATTATAGTATATATATATATATATATATATGTATATATATATATATATATATATATATATATATATATATATATATAAATAGTATATATATATATATATATATATATATATATATATATATTACGTGCAATAACATTAAACAGTTTGTACACCTCCTCTCTCATTTCACAAGTTAATATTATTGTAATGTTGCCCAATCGGATGAGCGACAGAGTCGCAAGGCAAGGGCTCGGATTCGATTCTTCGTCCGGATATTAGGTAGCAATTATCTAAAGAAGTTCCCCTCCTAGAATAGGGCTTTGCTTGTGAGGTGAGAAATGTATATAAATAAAATAAATAAAAAAGGTACAAGACCTTTTTTTAATTTCCAATCTTTCTCATTATTCAAATACACCACTTTATACTTCGACCATCTCTTTAACCTTTTGATGTCTCCTTAAGTTCTTACATCGGAACTGTGATGAGACATTATTAATATTTTGTTTCTGTAAACTGAATGTACTTGCTCTCGTACTTCTTCGACTCTGAGTATAATTTTGTGAAACTCTAACAAGATCCATTCTTGAAATAGGATGAACTCATAACTGAGGGAGTGATCCTGATGGTATCCTTCATTTCGATAAAATTTTATCATTTTGAGCTATCACCTTATATCGCTAATATATTTCAAATTGGTCAATCAATTCTGGTCTTTCGTGCCTGTTGAAAGTATTAAATTTTTCAACCAAACAACATGTGCAGAAAGAGGGAGACTCACGTCAACCCTAGAACCAGCACGGAAGAGGGGGACTCACCTCAATCTTAAAACCATCCCGAAAGAGGGGAACCCATCTCATCCTTAGAACCATCCCGGAAGAGAGGACTTACCTCAACCTTAGAACCATCCCGGAAAAGGGAAACGTACCTCAATCTTAAAACCATCCCGGATGAGGGGAACCCACCTCATCCTCAGAACCATCCCGGAAGAGGGGGACTCACCTCAACATTAGAACTATCCCGGAAGAGGGGGATGCACCTCAGCCTTAGAACCATCCGGGAAGAGAGGAACCCACCTCATCCTTAGAACCATCCCTGAAGAGTGGGACGCACCTCAATCTTAGACCCATACCGGAAGAGGGGGACGCACCTCAACCTTAGAATCATCCTGAAAGAGTGGTACCCACCTCAACTTCGAACCATCTCGGTAGAGGGGAACCCACCTCATCCATAGAACCATCCAGGAAGAGGCGGGATCACCTTAACCTTAAACCATCCCGGAAAAGGGGGACCGACTTCAACCTTAGAACCATCCCGGAAGTGGGGAACCCACCTCATCCTTGGAACCTTCCCGGAAGAGGGGGGGGCTCACCTCAACTATTAGAACCATCCCTGAAGAGGGAGAACTACCTCAACCTTAGGATCATCGTCTTATTACATTATCATGTATTCTTGCCAAAGTTTTCACAGTATAAATATTATAATCAGAAATATTTTGCAAAAATCTGAAAATCTGATTTTAACTCAGATCGTAAGAATGGATATTTAAATAATTTTTAAATATTGGACTGGTGATCATGGCTGAAAAGTCTGAATCGAAGCAAAAAAATATTTTTTAGATCGAGTTGAAACCAGAAACCTAATTATAATTTTTTTTCTTCTATAAAATAAGTTGATTTGTAGCCAGATTCGAAAACCGAGCCGGTGTTGAAACTTGCAGAAAAAAAATACCGTCAAGTGTTTAATAATAATAATAA
>JABUQX010086095.1:10000-17500 GCA_015478945.1 Trachelipus rathkii | reverse complement strand
ATTCAAACTTGAATAATTATAATAATGGCAAATACATCTAGTTTGGTCTGGGATTATTTCGATGTCATATTCAATGATAAGGCTAAGTGCAAACTTTGTAGCATGAATTATTCCCGAAAAGGGGGAGTTACATCAAGTCTCAGAAACCATCTAAAAATTAAACATATTGAAGAGTTCAAACGAATGTGCGAAAAAAAGGATTAAAAAAGGAAAATCGAAAGCGGAAGGCATCACCAACGCCTCTTGTAAAAGCAAAGCAAGCAATTCTCGAAATGTGCTTCGAGAAAAACAAAATATGGAATGCCAACGATGTAAAAACTATAAGAGTAGATACCAAAATAGCCGAGATGATTGAATTAGAAGACCTTCCATTTTCAGATGTTGAAGATGTTGGTTCGACTAATGAAAGAAGTGGAACCACGCTATCCATTACGTCCACTTTAGATTTTCTGGTCTTATTTTTGATGAAAAACGTTCTAGGCTCGCAGCGAAACGAGCAGAAAAGTTATTGTTCCTCAAATATAACTTACCAATTTTAGGATTTGAATATTGAAGTTTTGCAAACTCCTTTCCAAAGGGCGGTGGTTGAGGTAACTTAACTTTAAATATATATATATATATAAATGGTTTAAATAGTATATATATATATATATATATATATATATATATATATATATATATATATATATATATATATATATATATATATGGTCAGTCTGATTAGCCGTCATCTGTATCTCTAAAAACTAATGTTATGGTAAACGGAATACTGGAATGCGTTGGTCCAATGCTGGTCCAGAAAATGTAAGAAGAAAAAAATCAAAACTACAATAGTTACTATGAAAAGGGAATACATTTTTAACAAGAATAGGTTAAAAAAATATTGTTAATAATTATAGTACAGACAATTATTTAGAGACCTTTATTGGTTCTAAAATAAATAGACTTTGTATTAATTTTTTTTTTTTTTTTACTAAAAGAATTTTGGCAGTATACCGCCCTGATGGTAGAGGTTTCACCCTCGGCCTCTGGGAATCATTGGGTAGGACATCTCTCTCTGGGAGGGCTGAAACCCCACTTTTTGTATTTAGGGTCATGGAAAACTCCACCTGGCTAAGGAAACATCCCAAAGCCCACTGCTGCCTGAGCCCCAGTGTGCTGCACAAAGCCAAAATTTTTTTTTATTTTTTACATTTTCCATGAAATTTACCAGGACTCCAAAAATGTATTCCTTTTGGCTGTAGCTATTGTAGTTTTGAGATTTTTTACATTTTTTGACCAGCATTGACCAGCATTCCGGCAATGTATTTCGTTTTACTGTAGCATTAATAGTTTTTAAGATATATAATCTAGATACGTCATATATATATATATATATATATATATATAGTTAAATATATATATATATATATATATATATATATATATATATATATATATATATATATATATATATATATATATATATGAGATATAAGAAGAGTGGGTTTGCTAATATTACAGTTTACTATTTGTATTCGGTGAATATGAAAAATATTCGTGTTCGTATTCGCGAATATGAAAAATCATTCGTTCCACCTCTAATATATATATATATATATATATATATATATATATATATATATATATATATATATATATATATATATATATATATATATATATATATATATATATATATATTTGCCCAAATAAAGGTCTTCTGGATTGTTTTTTTTTCCTTATTTTTTTTTAAATAATTTTTTCGTTGTTTTCAACAATTTACTTATATTTTATGTTATTTTTAGAATGGTTGAACCGGATTTGCATTTTGGTGTATGATTTATTATGATTTATGTGATTTTTTTTTATTTTAAAAGTTTTTTTTTTTAAATGAAATGAGAGCTATTTTTCTATTGAATCGATTTTAAATTTTATAGCATTATGGGAAGTTATTCGGCAAGTTCTTTCTTATGATAGGTGTTTGTTTCATCAAATTCCGAACAGAAATATAGTTAACTAATAAAAATATAATAAAAAAAAACACGCAACAAAACGGTTTTTTGGGGGTTGAAATTTTTTTGTTGAATAAATACGTTTAAAAAAAAGGCATTTAAGAAAACGGTGCCGCTCGCTCTCTCTCTCTCTCTCTCTCTCTCTCTCTCTCTTCTCTCTCTCTCTTCTCTCTCTTCTTTCTCTAGAGAGAGTATGTTATATATATATATATATTATATATATTATATATATATTACATATATATATATATATACATATTATTATTGTTATTATATTATTATTTAAATATGTATATTTTATATATGTAAACTATATATATATATATATATATATATATAAATTATTATTATTATTATATATATATATATATATATATATATATATATATATATATATTATTATATATTATTATATATATATATATTATTTATTATTATATATATTATATTATATATAAATATATATATTATTATTATTATATATTTATATATATATATATATTAAAGAGCATATATATATATATATATTATTATTGTTATATATATATATATAAGGTTATACATATATATATATATATATACATATATATATATATATATATATATATATATATGCTGTATTGTTTGTATGGCGTTTACAACTTATTGCAAACTGTGTGGATGAATTACAGAAAGTCTTCCACAGGTGACAATTTTTAATGTAATCAACTTGAGTTCCCCACGTGTGTTTGGCAGGTACTATCCATATTCGTCACAGTCCGACGTGTGAACCACGTAAATCTATGCCTGCGTAGAAAGTCACGCTGCCATAAACCAATGTTAGGTTAAGAGAACATTATTACCTTCTTTTAATTAATAATTTTTATTTTTTTTATTTTTTTTAACATAAAGAATGAATTTCAGTCAATAAGAAAAATTTCCATATACAGTATTTGTTTATATATATATATATATATATATATAGTAGTATATATATATATATATATATATATATATATATATATATATATATATATATATATATATATAGTTACAGTGGCAATATTAGCTAGGGGGCTATATGTCTCCTGAAATTTTCTTTCTTAGATACTAAAATTTTTAGATATCAAATCCAAGTTAATAATATAAAGTGCAGAAGCAAATTAATTTTATATACCCGTCGCTGTCAGAACAATTTTGTAAGTCCATTAGTAAACTTGTTTCTGAAACCATATCAGAGAAAATGTGCAACATTAGAATTTCAGCTGATTTTTGAAGAATGTGTAAGCATCTGAATCCGAACTGAGTATTGAAATTGCTGTACCAAGAATTAACAAATTCCAAAAATACAGACCCAACATTCCTACTTCCGATCCACAGATTTATTATCGCATATCCCATTTTTATGCCATTTTGATGATTTAATATCAACATTAGGAGAGAGGTTTTTAAATTTTCCTTGAATTTGTCATACCGAACAGGTGTAATGTGCCATATGAGAAGATAAGATTGTGTAATATTTTACAAGGGAAGATCTCGAAAAGCCCAAATGAAAATTTAGTAAAAGCAGAATGGGATTTAAGGAAGTTGAAATGGCATCACAGCACAGGTCGCCCAAAAGCAGCAATAAGATGGATTAGTTGTTTCTCTGTTCGCAGTCACAATTTCCAATATTTTTACATTCAAATACTGGCAATTTTACCTGTGTCTACTGCTTCAGTAGAAAGAAGCTTTTCAACATTAAGACTTCTGAAAACCTACTTGAGAAATACTATTGGAGATGAAAGACTTATTGGACTTGCCCTTCTCTACATACATCGAAATATTGAAATAAAAATTGAAGATGTTATCTCAGACTTCGCTCACTCTCATGTCAGGCGATTAAATTTAACAATTTAGATAAGATGATTTTAGTAATTCATATAAATTCTTCCCATTTTTCCTTAGGAATTTAATATTTTGTCGCTCCACTTTATATATATATATATATATATATATATATATATATATATATATATATATATATATATATATATATATATATATATATATATATATATATATATATATATATATATATATAAAGAACGATTTTTGTTTGGCCCCCCCCGAAAAAAATTTCTGGATACGCCACTATATGTTATATAGTATATATTATATTATATATAGTTATTATATACATATTATTATTATATATATTATATATATATATATATACATATATATATAATATATGTTTTTATATATAGGTAGATAAAGAAAGAAATATATATATATATATATATTATTATATTATTATTATATATATATATATTATATATATTATATTTGTGCGTTATATCTATGAAAGTATGTGGATTATATGTGTGTGTGTTTACTTATTATATATATATATATATTATATATATATATATATATATATATATATATGTATTATTGGGTTATTATTAAGGCTTTATTTATTTATTTATTTCATATATATATATATATATATATATATATATATATATATATATATATATATATATATATATAAAGAATATATATAGTATATATATATATATATATATATATATATATATATATATATATATATATAGGACCATATTGTGATTATCGTTAATGAAAATTCAGGGTCAGATACTTTTTGAAACTCTATATTGTGCAGAAACTTCTTGTATGTCACGTTGGCTACAATTACTTATCGTTATTACGTTTTATGGGGACAGTGCAATAAAAAGTATATCCCAATGTGATAGCATCTGTCGCATATGGATATGAAGTTCCAGTTTCTCTTCTACAAGATGTTTAGGAGAAAATTGCAGCAGAAAGTAATTTAGGTTTATCAAATGATACCTACAATCTTGACGAACCTGAAAATGCTTAGCCGTTTCTCACACAGGAGTCTGTGAAAGTTCAGTGTTTCAGATTGATACTGAGTCTCTGCCACCAAGAAGACAAGCCTTCATCTTTGTGCCGCCTTCACATATTAGAGTTACTCCTTTTACAGAGACGAGTTATTTATTGGTGATGGACTTACAGACCTGATAAACTATTTTGAGATAAAGTATAGTCCTAATGAGTTTGACTCTTTCCAAAATGTTTAAAGACTCTTTTTAACAATAAGGATATTTATACAGTAGAAAAAATGTTTTCATGCCAGTAGCTCATACAGTCAAACTTAAGAAGAAGTACGAAAATCTTGAGAAACTACTAGTTAATGATGCCAAGTATGAAAAAATCTACACCTGGAAAATGCATTGATGTTTCAAAATCATAGCCATGTAGATAAGCATGTAGGATACACAAAAAAAGCCATTTATTTTGTGTAAATTGAACTTTGTTTTGAAAACCTCGTCAAAAAGAAGAAATCTATTGCCCGAATAAAAAAAAATATATTTAAACGGAGTCCCTCAATGAAAAAAACAAAATTAATACCTCTTCCTTTACACAACAAGCTAAATTTGATGAAATAATTGTTCAAATATTTATCTTCCTGTAATCCTTATTTCCACTATCTTTACAAGAGGTTTGTAAATATCACCAGCGAGAAAATTGAAACAGGAATATTTATCAACCATATCGAACAAACTCACGAGGGACGTATAGGTAGAAATAACAAAAAGCGACATAAGTAAAGGTTAGACTTTTGAGAACTTATTGGGAATAAGAAACGAGCCAAAAATATTAAGTCACAGATAACCCCAAGTTTCAGAACATAAGAAATATATGGACGCAGCATAAGTGTAATGTTGAATTTTAGCCTATTTATCTTCCAGAGAACATGAAAAAAGACATCAAAGAGAGATAGATAGAGGGTAGGTAAAAAGAAAGTTTGAAAGGGATCAAGATTTTAATATACTACTATAACCTAGAAGATTACAGATAACTCAAAATGAGTGCAAGAAAATCGATGAAAAGGAATAAATAGACACTTTTAAAATAAGTTAAGAATGTCAGTACTCAAAGTATTTAAAGAAGGTATGTAATTTACATCTTATTACATATATTCTTATATATGAGAGTATATGAGAAAGCAGCATATATATATATATGGAAGTATATAGAGAGAAAGTATATATATATATATATATAAGGTTAGTTATTATATATATATATAGGTTGTTATATATATATATGTTATATACAGTAAGTATCCATTTTTTTCGGACAGACACATCAGAATACTGAAAAAGAAAATGATATAGTGGTATATATATATATATATATATATATATATATATATGGTATATATATATATATATTTATAACAGTGGATGGATCAAATATTAAATTTCTAAGAAAAAATGGGAATAATTTATATAAATTACTAAAATCATCTTACCTAAATTGTTAAATTTAATCGCCGGGCATGAGAGTGAGCAAAGTCCGAGATAACATTTTCAGTTTTTATGTTAATATTTCGATGTATGTAGGGGAGGGCAAGTCCAGTAAGTCTTTCATCTCCAATAATATTTTTCAAGTAGGTTTTCAGAAGTCTTAATGTTGAAAAGCTTCTTTCTACTGTAACAGTAGACATGTTTGCAACACGATGTAAATATTTGGAAATTGTGACGAACAAGAAACTAGTCCGTCTCTTGCTGTTTTTGGACGATCTGCTGTGTCATTAACCCAGAAATCCCATTCTGCTTTACCAAATTCAATTACTAGCTTCTGAGATCTTCCGCAGAAACAAGTTACAAAATATCTATTTTCTCATATGGTACATTACACCTGCTCGGTAGACACCTGTAGGAAGATATACCTCTCTTTTGGCGAGATTTAAAACTTTCTTCCCAATGATATTAAATCATTCAAAATTTATAAAAATGATCAAAAGGAGTATTAAATCTGTAGGTTGAAATAGAAAGTTGGGCATAAGGTTGCATTTTCTTTGGATGGCTTCAAGTTTAGTTATAACTAAAAGGACTTACTCGATATGACAAATTGCAAGGAATTGTATAAAATTAATTTAACCTTTGCACTTTATATTATTAACAGATATGATACTTAAAATTTTTTAGTGTCTGGAAAATTTCGGGGGGGGCCATGGCCCCCCTGGCCCCCCCCCTAAATACGCCACTGTATATATATATATATATATATGTTCTAGGGGCAAAATTAGGTTATTATATTATTATCTTTATATTTAGACATATATATATATATATATATATATAAGAGTATATATATATATATATATATGTATATATATATATATATACATATATATATATATATATATATATATATATATATATATATATAGTTAAGGTTATATATATATATATTATTATATATATATATATATATATATATATATATATATATATATGTTATATATATATATATATATATATATATATATATATATATAAAAAGCTTGCCACCAGTTATAATAAATACTTTTTCTTTGAAGACAGCTCCGATAAAAATATATTAGTGAACATTCGTTTGTAATATATACTTCCTAATATCTACTGTACTCTCAAGAGGTGTTTTTCTGTAATAGTGGCAAACCAAACAA
>JABUQX010086095.1:0-5000 GCA_015478945.1 Trachelipus rathkii | reverse complement strand
TTGCATTATATATATATATATATATATATATATATATATATATATATATATATATATATATATATATATATATATTTTTTCATTTTTTATTTAATTTATTCATACATACTTTCCTGGATCCAGATCGTCCTTCTACTGTATGTTTATGTGTAGACGTTTTCAGCGTGGACATTTGCGCACAGACGTAAGAAATGCTCGAGTTTGCGTTCGTTTTTGTTAAACCGCAAAATCGTAAAAAATGCTTAACAAACGTAAGGAATTTCCTTAATTCTATAAGGTTGCTATTTCCTGTGATTGCGGAATTTAGCACGTTCTTACGAAAATGTGTAAACCAAAAAAATGACGGCGTGGTAGGCCTGTTTGAATTGATGAATATTTCATTCAATAAAATCAGCCTTAAATCTAATTTCTTCCAAATCGATAAACTCCATCACAATAGTTGATCAATTTTTTGTAATATAAACCATTTGTTATTAGTTTTATTTCTGTTTATCCGAAATCGACGAGCTCCATCACAACAGCTGATTTCAATTGTTTGCAAAACAAAAGTAAACCTCGCAAGAAATTGTGTTCGTTTTTGCACGAAATTCAGGCAATTAGTTCAGGCAATCAGGAGTGCCAAAGAAGTCTTATGGATATTAAGTGTAGGTTTAAGTGTTTTTAGAAAGCCTCTATTTTTTTCTTCTCGTATTGAAGCATTATGTAAAATGGAGAATTTTTATATGTTATTACAAGTCTCTATTGAGGTCATAGTGATCTCTGACAGCTAAATTCTCTGGTTGAGAGATTAGTTCGAAAGGAAATGCCCATGCGTTTGAAAGCTCGCATCTTTAGTTATAGGAAAGTTTGACCTGCTAGTCGATGTTACAGTTGGCACATTTGTATTTATAAATGATTTAAGATCAAATAAAGTGGAATACCTTTTTTAATTTTAATAGATACCTATTAATAATTATTTGTTAATAAAAGATATAAGAAACTTGCATTAAAGTTTTTGTTTAAGATATTTCTAATCTGAAAGTGAAGAGGGGGAAGCCGAGCATAAACAGGAAGTTTAGGAACATCATATGCAGTAGTTTTAGGCGATAAGGCAGATATTATCGAGAAAATCGTGTAAAATAAGTTTATCAAAAACGTTGGGGAGGGCATAAACCTAAAAAATTGCTGCTACAGAGAGCAGGATTTCTTCATGGAAAACTCTCCAATCGAACAAATAACAAAGGCTTTTGTGTGCGGGACTTGATACCTGTAATATTTTTAGAATGGGTGATAGAGATTAGTTCCAAGTAAAGTATAAATGAATTTACGATAAATAGAAGTAGCAAGTCCACTAATACTTTTTACATGGGACTAATTTCTTTAGTTCTAGATCCTTCTTTAATCATAATTTTTATCATCTCATTTGTTAATTCTTCAATAACTTTTTTAATTTTCAAAGCTGTAATATAGACCGTTTTCGTTTTTGTCATGTCATTGTACTTGCGCTCGCTCTTAGATACTTATCCAGTTTTAGCACTACTTGTTTCAGGGTCTTACACTTTCTGGAAAGTCAGGGAAAAAAATCAGTCAGGGAAGGTCAGGGAAGCGTTTTTAAGATATTCTGAAAGTCAGGAAAATTCCAAAAAAGTCCGGAATTTTAAAATTTCAAAACATAAGAATGACTGACCAAGTTGCCATTTTTGATATATTTTCCTTACTGTATAATAAGAGATGTATTTGATAAGTGAATGAAAAGGATGGGCGAGGAACGACATCCCATAAATCTACTTCTATCCTGTTTCTTTCTATTTTTAGTTCACTATTACCTACTATTCTTCCTATTCTGTCCGTAGAGGTTGTTCCAAGTTCATCCTTCCGATTGAAGGTGATTGGTATATGGATGTGTTTTAGACTATATATGGGATATGACTTAATTCAAGTTTATATCTTTTCTTTTAGGGATTATACTTTTTTTTTTTTTTTTTTTTTTTTTTTTTTTTTTTCTCTTTAGGGATATATACTTTTTTTTTGAGGTTTGACGAAGTGATTTTTGATTTTTGTGCAGTTGACAGCCGAAAATCTCTCAACACCAAACCATTACAAAATGTTTCTGTTCAAACCAAAGATGTATTTCTAAAATGCAAACTGGCTTTTTTTAAAATGCTTTCCTTAGAAAGTGAATCATTTTTACGAAAGTTCCAAACGTCAGACCCACTTGGTCCATTCCTGTTCACAGATTTACAATGTCTCGTACTAAATTTCTTAAGTCCAGTAAAATGCCTGCTACAACAACTAAGCTTTTTGTATTAGATTTACATGACAAAGACAATTAATCTTGGATTTCAAACAAAAAAAAATTCTCAAAGAAGTCACTTCGAATGAAAGTAATATCCTAAAATTCAAACTTGAATGCCAGACTGTGCTAATCAAAATGACAGAAAAGATATTAGAAAGATGTCCTCTCAGTACATGCTCGATCATGGCCAAGGGCCATCATTGATCCCAGTATACTTCTTCATCATCAAATAGAACAAGGGAAACAAGATTTATTTTTTATTGCTAGAGGCAGATTACAAGAACTACAACTGGGAATCACAGATTCTTGGCTGCTTTCGATAAAGCAAAAGCACACACCCCCTACTTTGCAGAAGCTCATTCTACCTGAATTAAAATTCAAAAATATTTTGAATGGTGACTGTCCTTCTGACTTGATTTTTTTTTCTATAAATCTGGGAATCAATGTTATGCGTGGAATTATGGCAAATTATGATATATACATCCATTAGGGACTGATATTTTCCCATGGAAATGCGACAGTGGAAGGAGGGTTTTCTGTAAATAAAGCAATTTTAGTAGAGAATCTGAAAGAACATAGTCTGATTTCTCAAAGAACAGTGCACAATGCTATAAGATCTCATGAAAGTATTCATAAAGTTCCTATCACTCAAAAAATGTTGACAAATGTAAGAGCTGCCCATAGGAGATATGAAGAACATCTCAAAGAAAAAAAGAAAATTATTCAATTATTCATACAGATCAATAAACTTGAAGAGCAGAGAAAGATGTTAAAACAAAGCTTTGACAGAAGAAGACGCTATAAAATCAAAAATTCAGATGCTTGAGAAGAAAAAGTTAACCTAAATCTCCCCATTTAGAACTTTTGTGATCACAGTGGACGTTATTCACCTAGGGCCTAGGCTATTAATGTAAGCTTTAAATTTATTTTCTTTTTGTATAAATAAAACTGTTTACTTTTGGAAAAAAATAAAAAAAAGTGCGTTGGACGGCTATGGGGAAGGTATATAGATAAAAAAAAAAATTTAAATTCATCCATGATGATGAACAATTTTTAAAGTAAATTTTCAATAATTTAATGTATGAGCTGAGTAAATAGGCTGCAATAATGATTAATAGATATTTTATACGCCAAAAATAACGAACACGCTGGTCAGGGAAAATTTGCGGATTTGGTCAGGGATAGTCAGGGAATTCAAATTTAAAATTTCAGTGTGAACCCTGTGTTTAAACGACCGCGATTTCGTGCTAGGTTTACTTTTGTTTTTAAACAATTGGAATCAGCTGTTGTGATGGAGCACGTGGTTTTGGAATAAACAGAAATAAAAATAACAAATGATTTATATTACAAATAATGGATCAACTATTTGTGATGGACTTTATCCAAAGAAATTAGATTTAAAGTTGATTTTGGCTTGAAATAAACAATCACCAATTTAGACACCAAGCCGCCTTTCCTTGTTTACATTTTCGTGGAACGTGCTTTTAAATTCGGGCAAGCACGGGAAAGAACTTTACAGAATTAAGGGAAATTCTGACTCTTGGTGAGCATTTCTTACGATTTTTCGGTAAGATTGACAAAAACGAACGCAAACTCGAGCATTTCTTACGTTTCGTAAACACAAATGCTAATAAAAGAAAATTTATTATATATATATATATATATATATATATATATATATATATATATATATATATATATATATATATATATATATATATATATATATGAGAAAAGTTTAATTTTTTTTAATATATATATATATATATAATGTGTTATATATATATAAAGTATATAATTTTAAAATATTTTATTTTTTTTATAAACGTGATGAATCTTAATGCAAGAGCAGGTTATGGCCTGCAAGCACCGTTGCAGTGTAAAAATAGTATGGTTTCCATTAAACCAGCTGATATATATATAGTAGTATATATATATATATATATATATATATATATATATATATATATATATATATATATATATATATATATATATATATATATAAGAAAAAAATTATAGGTATCTGTATCGGTATCGGGTATCGGCAAAAATTTTGGTATCGGTATCGGCATCGGTATCGGTAGTGAAAAAATTGTGAGTACTTGTATCGGTATCGGACGAAAATTTTGGTATCGGTGCAACACTAATATATATATATATATATATATATATATATATATATATATATATATGTAAACAGTTATATATTATAATTATGTTTGCAAATATATCCATAGAGATTATAAATGACACGAAATATGTATGTTAATTAACGTCTATATATGTAAATTATATATATATATATATATATATATATATATATATATATATATATATATATATATATATATATATATATATATATAGATATGGATAGTTATTATTATATATATGTATATATATACATATATACATATTTATATATATATATATATATATATATATATATATATATATATATAGTAAATATATATATATATATATATATATATATATATATATATATATATATATATATATATATATATATAATGTACTTTTATATATATATATATATATATATATATATATATATATATTTATATATATATATATATATATATATATATATATATATATGTATATATATATATTGTATATATATATTGAAGTTAACGAAACGCGAAAGTGTTTCACGATAAATGCGAAAACGGTTAGTAACCGATTCGAACGAAGTAATAAC
>JABUQX010086094.1:7500-10000 GCA_015478945.1 Trachelipus rathkii | reverse complement strand
TATTATTATTATTTATTATTATGTATATTATTTATTATTATTATTATTATTATATTATTATTATTATATATTATTATTATTATTATTATTATATTATTATTATTACTTTATTATTATTATTATTATTATTATTATATATTATTATTATTATTATTATTATATGGATTATATTATTATTATTATTATTATTATTATTTTATTTAATTATTAGTTATTATTATTATTTATTATTATTATATTATTATATTCATTTGATTATTATTATTATTATTAGTATTTTAATATATTATTATTATTTTATTATTATATTATTATTAGTATGATTATTATTATTATTATTATTATTAGTATTATTTATTATTTTTATTATTATATTAGTATTATTATTATTAATATTATTAGTATTATATATTATTATATTATCATTATTATAATTGGTTTCTGTTAATTATTCAATTTCTATATTTATTATTATTATATTATTTTATTTATTATTCTATTATTATTATTATATATTATTATTATTATATATTATTATTATTATTATTTATTATATTATTATTATTATGTTTATTATTATATATATGATTATTATTATTATTATTATTATTATTATTTTTTATATATTATTATTATTATTATATTATTTTATTATTATTATATTATTATTATTATTATTTTATTATATTTATTAGTATTATTTTATTATTATGATTATTAATTATTATTATATTATTATTATTATTATTATTATTATTATTATTATTATTATTATTATTATTATTATTATTATTATTATTATTATTATTATTATTATTATTATTATTATTATTATTATTATTATTATTATTATTATTATTACTATTTAGCCAATGCTTATATTATTATTTAACATTCGCTTTAAAATGTTACTCACGCTTACTATGTAATTTTCTTTTTATGATAGTTTTTAATGCTATTGTTGAAGGTGATATTCTTATCAATAATTGTTGTAAAATTTTCGTTGTTTCTTTGTCATATATTCTCAAATTTATACATTCTAAGTTTTTAACGATTCGAAAGTCCGAACTCACTCTTACGAAGTAATAAATAATAAATAATAAATAAAAATATAGAGGAAACGAAATATGGAAATAAAAAATATGCAACATTCGGAAAAAAAAAAAAGTACTCATCAAGAGTTCGCTTTCGTTTGATTGTGAAGAAAACTCATTTTAAAAATCGAAAATTTTGTCTTGCATTTATAATTATTAGTTTCAACCCTGGAATTTAGTTATATTTCTTATGAGAGTTATTATTATGCTTCTTCCTCCTGTTTAGTTGTTCTTGGTATTACGATTATTATTATTATTATTATTATTATTATTATTATTATTATTATTATTATTATTATTATTATTATTATTATTATTATTATTATTATTATTATTATTATTATTATTATTATTATTATTATTATTATATTCATTATATTATTATTATATTATAATTATTATTATATTTATTTATATTATTATTAATCCTTAGAAAAAGTCCTCGCAGGATTATGTTCTTAATAATACGCTTCTTCATATTTTTTTACTTTTTTTGAAGAGAATTAGATATTTTTATTATATTATTAGTATATTATCATTAGTATTGGAGATAATGATATTATTATTATTATTATATTATTATTATTATATATTATTATTATTTATTATTATTATGTATTATTATTATTATTATTTAATATTATTATTATTATTAATTTATTATTATTTATATTATTATATATTATTATTATTATTACTATTAATATAATTTCTATTATTATTATTATTATTATTATTATTATTATTATTATTATTATTATTATTATTATTATTATTATTATTATTATTATTATTATTATTATTATTATTATTATTATTATTATTATTATATTTATATTATTATTATTATTATTATTATTATATTATTATTATTATTATTATTATTATTATTTTATTATTATTTATTATTATTTTTATTATTATTATTATATTATTATTATTATATTATTATTATTATTATTATTATTATTATTATTATTATTATTTAGTCAATGCTTATATTATTATTTAACATTCGCTTTAAAATGTTACTCTCGTTTACTATGCAATTTTCCTTTTATGATCGTTTTTAATGCTATTGTTGAAGGTGATATTCTTATCAATAATTGTTGTAAAATTTTTGTTGTTTCTTTTGTCATATACTCTCACATTTATACATTCTAAGTTTCTAACGATTCGACAGTCCGAACCCACTCTTACGAAGTAAAAAATAATAAATAATAAATAAAAATATAGAGGAAACGAAATATAGAAAAAAAATATGCAACATTCAAAAAAAAAAAAAAAAAAAAAAAAGTACTCATCGAGAGTTCGCTTTCATTTGATTGTGAAGAAAACTCATTTTAAAAATCGAAAATTTTGTCTTGCATATATAATTATTAGTTTCAACCCTGGAATTTAGTTAT
>JABUQX010086094.1:0-2500 GCA_015478945.1 Trachelipus rathkii | reverse complement strand
ATTTTTTCTTTTTATAATAATTTATAGTGCTATTGTTGAAGTTAATATTCCTATCATCATCTTTTGTAAAATTTTTGATGTTTCTTTTGTCATTCATTTTCACATTTATACACTCTAACAATTCGAAAGTCAGAACTCACACATAAAAAATAAAAAATAAAAAACAAAAAAATAAAGAGAGGAAATGAAATATGGGAAAAAATATATACAAACTAACAAAAAAAAAAAAAAAAAAAAAAAAAAAAAAAAAAAAAAACAACAACAACAACAACAACAACAACAACAACAACAACAACAACAACATATTGACAAAAAAGTACTCATCGAGAGTTAGCTTTAATATGATTGTCAAGAAAACAAATTTTGAAAATCGAAAATTTCAACTTGCATTTATAATAATTAGTTTCAACACTTGAGTTTAGCAGAGTTATTTCTCAAGAGAGTTATTATTACGTTTCTTCCTCCTGTTTAGTTGTTCTTTGTATTATTATTATTAATATTATTATTATTATTATTATTATTATTATTATTATTATTATTATTATTATTATTATTATTATTATTATTATTATTATTATTATTATTATTATTATTATTATTATTATTATTATTATTATTATTATTATTATTATTATTATTATTATTATTATTATTATTATTATTGTTTAGCCACTGCTTATATTATTATTTAACATTCGTTTTAAAATATTTGCTCTCGCTTATCATGCAATTTTTCCTTTTTATGATAATTTTTAGAGCTATTGGTGAAGGTAATATTCATATCATCAACTTTTGTAAAAATTTTGATGTTTCTTTTGTCATATATTCTCACATTTATACACTCTAACGATTCGAAAGTCCGAATTCACACTTGCGAAATAATAAATAATAAATAGCAAATAAATAAAAAGAGAAAATGAAATATGGAAAAAAAACATATACAAGCTTAAAAAAAAATAAACAAAAACAACAACAACAACAACAACAACAACAACAACAACAACAACAACAACAACATATTGACCAAAAAGTACTCATCGAGAGTACGCTTTAATTTGATTGTGAAGAAAACAAATTTTGAAAATCGAAAATTTCCACTTGCATTTATAATAATTAGTTTCAACCCTTGAATTTGGCAGAGTTATTTCCCAAGAGAGTTATTATTATCTTTCTTACTTCTGTTTAGTTGTTCTTTGTTTGTATTGTTATTATTATTATTATTATTATTATTATTATTATTATTATTATTATTATTATTATTATTATTATTATTATTATTATTATTATTAAATATTATTATTATTATGAATATGTTATTATTGGTAAAATAACTAAAATGATCATAATTATAAGTATTCTTATTATTATTACATTATTATTATTACATATATTGTTATTATATTATTATTACTATAATTATTATTAATATCACCACACACACACACACACACACACACACACACACACACACACACACACAATAATAATAACACACACACACACACACACACACACACAAAAATAATAATAATAATAATAATAATAATAATAATAATAATAATAATAATAATAATAATAATAATAATAATAATAATAATAATAATAATAATAATAAAAAAAAAAAAATAATAACACACACACACACACACACACACACACACACACACACACACACACACACACACACACACACTAACAATAATACAAAGAACAACTAAACAGAAGTAAGAAACATAATAATAACTCTCTTGGGAAATAACTCTGCCAAATTCAAGGGTTGAAACTAATTATTATAAATGCAAGTGGAAATTTTCGATTTTCAAAATTTGTTTTCTTCACAATCAAATTAAAGCGTACTCTCGATGAGTACTTTTTGGTCAATATGTTGTTGTTGTTGTTGTTGTTGTTGTTGTTGTTGTTGTTGTTGTTGTTGTTGTTGTTGTTTTGTCTTTTTGTAAGCTTGTATATATTTGTTTCCATATTTCATTTCCTCTTTTTATTTATTTGCTATTTATTATTTATTATTTCGTAAGTGTGAGTTCGGACTTTCGAATCGTTAGAGTGTATAAATGTGAGAATATATGACAAAAGAAACATCAAAAATTTTACAAAAGTTGATGATATGAATATTAACTTCAACAATAGCACTAAAAATTATCATAAAAAGGAAAAATTGCATAATAAGCGAGAGCAAACATTTTAAAACGAATGTTAAATAATAATATAAGCAGTGGCTAAAAAAACAATACACACACACACACACACACACACACACACACACACAATACACACTAATATAAGCAGTGGCTAAACAATAATAATAATAATAATAATAATAATAATAATAATAATAATAATAATAATAATAATAATAATAATAATAATAATAATAATAATAATAATAATAATAATGAAGCGGTGCACGAAAACGCGAAAGCGTTTCGACGATAAATGCGAAAACGGTTAAACACCAAATTGATAACCGAACGAAGTACAATTG
>JABUQX010086093.1:12500-17500 GCA_015478945.1 Trachelipus rathkii | reverse complement strand
TAAGTTTCCTTCCCCGCCGATCACTCGTCCAGCACTCTTGCCAACAAGATCGAAAGCCCCGTCGGAGAGCAGGATAGTAATCAGTTGATGGGAGGCGGCCTTGTCGAATGGCATCCGGGAGGTACCTGGAACAACTCCGAGAAGAGGAGGCGGCCATTTTGGCCTCTCTGTCAGCGATTTCATTGCCAGTTACCCCTACGTGAGAGGGAGTCCAACATAAAATAATTTGTTTCTTACGGGAGTGGAGAAGTCGAAGAAATTGTTGTACAGCTGATACCATTGCGTTTTTAGAATAAGGGGTTTTAAGCGCTTGTAGCGCGCTAAGCGAATCTGAATAAACGACATATGAGTGATCTTTGTTAAGGATTAGAATTCGAGAAAGGGCAATCATTATAGCCGTTAACTCTGCTGTAAAAATTGAAGCATAACTGGGAAGGGTATGGGAGAGGTTGCGGTCAGGGAAGACAGCAGATGCGCCCACACTGTTCCCGGTTTTAGAGCCATCAGTAAATACTGGGGTGGCTATGCATCAACAGCAAACATCAGATGTCAAAATTCGCAATATATATATATAAAAAAAAATACAGCCAAAAGAATATATTAAAACAAACATTATCTAAAATAAATGCAACTGGATTTAACATTTAATTATAAATGCAAGTACTTTAATACTGGCTACGCCAAGCAATGTTTATAAAGACTCTGTTAAGTCAAGTAAAATCACTTTTCTCAAATCACAATCAATATTCATAAAGTTAAGTTAAGTTAAGTTATGCAAAATAAAGTCACTTTCAGAAAATCGTAGTCACAGCCTTGTTTTATACAGCAATACTTAAATAAATGTACGTACTTACTTAATTAACGTTAACACCGTATAATATTTGGAAAGTACAACCTGCAAACCACGATTCAGGACTCATCGCATAAATATACCAATTTTTCATGAGCAACTTCATTAGTAGTAGATGTTAAGATGACACTAATTTCGAACCATCTCGTTTTCTAAAACGTAAACCTCATCATTTAGACCGGTAGTAACTATTTCTGTAATTAGCAGTCTTCTAGACCTCCTACTACCAGTGCCAAGCTCCAGACTCGATCCCTATAAATAAAAAACTAAAAAAATCTTTTCTCCTTTTTTCATTCTTAAACAAAAAACTTTTACTAACAAAGTATAAAATATATACAATAATTGGCTTACCGTTCATCAAGGGATATTCTTCTTGAAGTTTATTTCTTTTTAACCTTCCGTCTGGCAACTTCAAATTCATTACCTTCTTTCTCTTCGAGATCGTGGGAGCAATCTAATGTTTTACATGCTTCCATAATTAACCTATTCTCGCTTTTAAATTTTTAAGCTACGTTTTCCTCGATGCGACTCTCACGATGATCGTTCAACGATGATCGTGCAACGATAATCGTTAAGCACTATTTCTATGTATTTCCTATGAACCGTGTTGCTCCGAGCGACTGCCGTTAGAGTCGTTTACGATGATCGTAGGTCTGTAATAGTCGTACGGGAGAAGGGTGAATATAATCGTCAGTCGTCAACGTTTATTGTTGTGAAAGATTGGCAATAAAGTTAAAAAACCAAATGAGTTATTTTTTATTTTTTTATTTATAAAATACTGGTAAATTATATTAATAATTAATTATATAAATATAACGAAGGTAAGTGGTTTGTGATCAGTGAGTATGTGGAACTCACGACCCTCCAGAAAGTAACGAAAGTGACGAACCGCAGATACATCTCAAGTAACTCCACTCCCAGCACTGTAACGTGTCTCAGGGGTTGCAACAAGAGAGAAAAAGGCGAGGAGACCATACCCCCGTTCAGATGCTGCTGTGGACACCTCCAGCGAAGCAAATCTCAGATCCACCCTGAACTCTGGTCGGAGCTGAGTCCTGAGGGTGGACTAAGAGTGTGGCAGAAGCGAGTGCTTCTTTGCAAGTTTCAAAAACAGACTGAGCTTCGTCAGTCCAGTCCACTTTCGTAGAACTGCCTCGGTGCTTTGGGCGGATGAGAGCGGTGAGGGGTCGAAGAACATCTGCGCCCGATTTCAGAAAACGGTGATAGAAGTTCAGCATGCCGAGGTATTGCCGAAGTTGCTTCTGATTGACAGGCCTAAGGAAGGTGCGAATGGCCTTCACGCGCTCTGCGAGAGGACAAATACCATCAACAGAGACAGTGTGTCCAAAAAAAGTAAGAGTGGAAGCACCAAAAACACACTTTGCCGGGCTGAGGCGAATACCACATTCATCCAACCTGGTAAAGACGGCACATAGATGTTGTTCATGTTCGACAGGAGAAGAGGAAGCTCTCAGGAGGTCATCCAGATAGAAAAAGGCGAAGGGGAGACCTCTAAGAACGTTATCGATGAAACGTTGGAACGTCTGCTACTGGCGAAAGGCATGCGGGTATACTCGAAAGGCCGAAAGGTGTAATGATGGCGTTTCGGTATATTATCTTCAGCGACAGGGATCTGATGATAGGCCCTTACAAGATCAAGTTTTGAAAATATCGACTTACCAGCCAGATTAGAAATAAACGACTGAACATGAGGGACCGGGTAGCAATCCGGGGTCCTGCAAGCGTTGAAAGCTCTGAAATCCCCCACCGGCCTCCAATGAAACACCCTTGGGCACCATGTGGAGGGGAGGGCCTGAGGCTTCCCAGAGAAGGGCGGACGATCCCAAGTTCGAACATATGATCTAACTCCGCCTTGGCAGCCTTGAGCTTGTCGGGGGTGAGGCGTCCAGCACGAGCAAAGATGGGAGTGCCCGTAGTCTCCTATATGGTGGCACACCAGAATGCTGAACAGGGGGCGGATGAAGAGCAGAGTTCAGAAGCGCCGGAAAAATCCTTCACGGGATTTGAAAAGGGGAGAATCAGAAGAAGGAGCAACAGCAGAGATGCCTGTGAGAACAGAAGCAACAACCGTCTAAAAGAGGAACAGCGGACTGCAGAGAAGTGTTCCGTGGTACTAAAGAGAAGCTGGAGCCTGTATCAATCAAAAAGAAGAGCTTGGTTAACCTATCGTACAAGCGCAGCACATCCTGTGACGAAAAGAAGACGAAGAAGAGCGAAGCGAAATTTGGCCGGCTTCAAGATCCACATCTGGACCGCTGGCGTCAAGGGCGTAGTCAAAATTATGATAGTGATTTTCAAGGAAAGAAAACAAACTACAAATATATATATATATATATATATATATGTATATATATATATATATATATATATATATATATATATATATATATATATATATATATTACTCTATATATATATATATTTTCACTGCTATATATATATATATATATATATATATATATATATATATATATATATATATATATATATATATATATATATATATATATATATATATATATATATATATATATATATATCTATATATATATATATCTATATATACTTAACCTATACTATACCTCTTATACATAACCATATCTGCCACTCTATACTGCTATACATATACTCTATACTATATATACTCTATATACTATATATATATATATTAAAAAATAAAATTGAAGCTCTTATTCAGAAAAAATCGAAAGCATAGACAAACAACTGGACACTCAAAATAAGAAAAATGTGAAGGAAAATAGAGAAAAACTTGTACCAATAATTGAAACTATACGTTTATGTGGCCAGCAAGGTCTTGCATTAAGGGGCTCAAGTGACTCTGGACGTATTGAATTATCAACTCCAGCTGAAAATGACGGAAATTTTAGAAGCCTTCTTAGGTTTCGAGCAAATGGAGGTGACCAGGTTTTGAAGAACCACTTACTTCTATCGTCCAAAAATTCAATGTATACGAGTCCGATGATACAGAATGAAATCATACAGTCATTTAGTCAGCTTATACAAAGGAAAATAGTGGAAGAAGTTATAAAAACAATTTTTTTTCAGTATTAGCTGATGAAACAACGGATATTTCCCAAACAGAACAGTTTTCACTTTGTGTAAGGTACGCGATTGGTGGTGATGGAGGTGATACTCCTTTTACTTTAAGAGAGGATTTTTTATCATTTGTTCCGGTTTATGATATCTCAGGGAAAGCATTGGCAAATGTAATTTTGGAGAGACTCGGCTATCTTGGTTTAAAACTCGAAAATTTAAGAGGCCAAGGATATGATGGAGCCTCTTCCATGAGAGGCGAATTCCGAGGAGTGCAATCTGTTATTCGGAATAAGTATCCTAAAGCTCTATACACACATTGTGTAGCACATTGTTTAAATCTATGTCTCTCAGACTCTTCTAAAATTCAGGCAATTCGAAACGTCTTAGGATTCATCTCTGAAATATGCACTTTTTTCGATCGAGTCCGAAGCGCACAAAACTTCTGGAAGATAAAATAAAAGAGTTTTCTAGTAACCAAAATAACAAGAGGATCAAAAAGATGTGCGAGACCAGATGGTGTGAACGGCATGAAGCGGTTTTCCTTTTTAAAGAGACTCTTGAGCCAATACTTGCGTCATTGGAAGAAATAAAAGAATGGCCTGGTGAATTATCACAGAAAGCTACTTCGTTGTTAAATTCAATCAGTAATTTGAATTTTATAATAACATTATACGTTTTAAGTAAATTTCTTGGAATAACCTACACCTTGTCAAAACAGTTACAGAGTGTCCATTTGGACATTGTCAGTGCAATAAACTTAGTGAAAGACATTATTCAACTTCTCGAAAAAGATAGACAAAATGCAGACACAGAGTTTAAAACCATATTCACACAAGCTAAAAATGTATGCGACAGCTTAGGTATTGAAATAACAATTCCAAGAACTACGAAGTTCCAGAAACATCGTTGTAATGTGCCTACATCAGATCCCGAATCATATTACCGCATCTCAGTTTTTATTCCGTTTATTGATGATCTGATTTCTTCGTTGACTGATCGATTTCTCTCGCATGAAACCACTATCATTTCACTTCAGTATATTTTACCAGAAAAGTGCAATGTACCTTATAAG
>JABUQX010086093.1:0-10000 GCA_015478945.1 Trachelipus rathkii | reverse complement strand
GGGGGGAGAAAGGGGAGGGGGGACAAAAAAGGAGGAGAAAGGAGGGAGGAAGAAGAGACAGTGGAGGGAGGGCAAACAGCGGAGGAAAAGTGAGGGAACAAAGCTCCCACGTCCGAAGCGCGAGCGCAAAGGAAGGGAGGAGGGGGGGGCCGGGAAGCGGCGAAAGGGAAGACGCAAAACGGGAGAGAGACGAAGACGGGAAAGGGAGGGAAGCCAAAGAGGGAAGAACAAACCGGAACAGGGAGGGGGCGGGAAGAGAAGAGCGACGGTAGCCGGGCGAGGATCGGGCGGAGGGCGGCGGCAAGGGGCGAGGGGAAGAGGAAAAAGAGAGGGGGGAGGGCAAGGTGAGGGAGACAAGGAGTCCGCAGGTCAGGAATCGGGGCGAATCGGGGCCGAGCGGCGACGCTGGAGTTGCGCGGACGCCACCCGCGGCAGCGTTGATACGAGCAGTCGCGGCACAGGGACGATAGCAGAAGGCGTGGCGCCACCGACCGTCCGACGCCACAACCGAACGGGGGGACGAGAAGGGCGAGGAGGCCAGAGCGGAGGGCCCGACCGAGGACAGGCAGAGGAGGGGGCGAAGCGGAGGAGAGGGGAGAGCAGGGAGAGAGAGGGCAGGGGGGAAAAGGAAGAGGGGGAAGGGAAAAACCCGGGGGGCAGAGAAGATGAATGGGAGGGCGGCGATCGTGGACGCAGGGCAGGCCACCGGGGGATGTGAGGGGGAGAGGGGAGCCAGCGGAGCAAGGGGCGGGGGAAAGAGGGAGAGAGAGGGGGAAGGAAAAGGGAAGGGAGGGAGGCAGAGGAGAGGAAAGGGGGAAGGGCAGGGAAGGGGCGGCGGGCAAGGAAAGCGGGGGGCTGCAAAGGACGAGCTGAGGGCGCGGGGAGCGGACGGGAGGGAGGGGTAAGAAGAAGGAGAAGGGGGAAAAGGGGAAAGAGACACAAACCAGAAGGGCCGAAGAACCAGAAGAAGGGCAGAGGGAAAAGCGAAAAGGAACGGAAAAGCTGCCGCCACGCATGGCGGGACGGGGCGGCAAAGAAACGGCAGAACAGAACGGAAACGAGGCCAAGGAACGGAAAGACAAGAACGGAACGACGGATGGTGGCACGACATCTCACTCGCCGAGCCGATACAGAGAGAGAGAGAGAAGAGAGAGAGAGAGAAGAGAAGAGAAGAGAGAGGAGAGAGAGAGAGAGAGAGAGAGAGGAGATCGAGAGAGACGAGACAGAGAGAGAGAGGAGAGAGAGAAGAGAAGAAGAGGAGGAGAGAGAGAGACCACGCTGAGAGAGGAACGAGAGGAGAGAGGGAGAGAGACGAGAGAGGGAGAGAAGGAGAGAGAGAGACACGACGAAGAAGACACCAAGAAAAGCAATTCAACACGCAAGCAGAGGAGATGAAGATGATTTGTTACTCAAGAGCAGACGAACCGAAGAGAGAACCACACACCACGAGATCGCACAGATTTTTTGATGCATAGAAACACGCAACTAGAGCAACGCAGAGAAAGAGAGAGAGAGAAGACGAGCAGCACCCTCGAGCAGGACGCCAGAGAGACGAGCAGAGAGAGAGGGCGAGGGAAGAGGGACGCCACCAAACTAAAGCCGGAAGATCACACGACAACTAACTCCACAACCCAAGCCACCAGAAAAAAGCGAGAACCGTAACGAAATAAAGGGCAAAAGAAGACGACGAGATGACCCCTAAAAAGCGCCTTCTAGACTTCAAATATCAACACACTAAAGCATCCTCCTACTTAGGAACAAGGTAAAAATCACCCTAACAATAAAGCACAGAAAAGAGAATCGTAAAGACGTCAAACCACGTCCAACAAGGGGAGGGATAACTACATAGGACCAATTCATACTCGCTCAGACGCTAACACACAAAAATTCACCCCTCTTATAAGGACAGTCTCAGCACTCTATCACCACGTTAAAAGGTAGGTCAAAACCAAAATGTCTACCCGCACGACTACCGCCATCTTTGCACAGTTTATCTTAAGGCTCTTTGAAAGTAGCAGCACGCTATCCAACTCACCACCGCATGCCACAACCTTGACACCCCTGACTGACACAAGTCCGGAGAAAAAGGCTTCACCAATTTTAATATTTAACTCATCTTAAATTCGGCTCCACTCGTGCCTTGTCCGACACGCTCGTTCTAATTCTCCTCTCCACTGCGTTCCTCTAAGAACTCGCACTGCAAACTGGAAATAAATGACTCTGCTCCATGGCGTAATATTCCTAGCGCACAGAGTTTCGGCAACCACCCATCCCCTTAATAAAACTCCGATGGTTACCCAAAAGTAGAAGGAGAACTAATAGATAAAAGGGGTAAGTGGATAGACGGAAAACACCGGGACAGAGTATAAATGAATTAAAGTAAGGATATAGAAGTAATAAGTATGAGAGTAAGAAGTAGGTGAAGAATATAATAAGAGGAGAGAAGAGGAGTAATAGGTGATATAATAGTAACCGTATATATAGATATATAAGTTGTAAGAGGGGACGTTCACAACAGAAACACGCCCTCCTCATGCCCACCCCCCCCAGCATTCATCTACTGTTAAAGAAAATCCCCAGCCAATCCCCAGTCCCATCTCCCCCTCTCCTAGAGAGTCCCGCACTCCCCCTCCTCACTCCCAAGAGAGCTCAAAATATGATACATCCTCCCATCGACTAACTGGATATATAGGGGATATCCATACCAAAATAGCCGTATACGCAATAAGCGGCTAGGTAGTGATACACTATGGTATGAAGTGGAGATATGTTGGGGAGAAAATATAATATATATAAAATATAAAAATATAGTAAATTAAATAAAAAGAATACCTCAACCAATTCAAAGAAAGAGGAAGACGATAGAAAAGCGAAATATAATGACAGAGAAGAGTTTATGGAAAAGAGAGTGAACTGTAGATAGATACAAAAAAAGAACATCTATAAATTAAGACTGCCAATAACTATAGATAAATAATACCGATGAATAAAATAAACATAAAATACTCGTGATCTCAAATACATTAAGCCATTGAAAAGTGCACTCTACAAAAGATAGATAATGCAACTAAATAAATATTTTATGATAAAGATTCAAATAACATTTAGGAATCCGCTCTCACTTAAGTTTAATCACTCATACAAAAAAGTATCATAAGAATTCTGAATAAATAATTACGCTTAATTGAATGTAATTAATACCAAAAAAAGTAAAATTTCCATCAAAGCACACTATCTCAACTATCTTTCAGCTATTTGTAAGATTTCTTGACTGAAAAAAAATTCTCCCTTGTATCAAATTCAACTCCAATGGCGTATTGTTAATGCAAAACTTAAATAATAATTAATTAAATTTTTAAGTATGACTTGTGGAGTTGCGTGATGTCATAAGTTTAAACAATTCTAAAATAAGACTCGATAAAAAATAAAAACTAAGATCATTGTTAAAACAATATTTAGATCAATGAAATATGAAAACTCAATCAATAATAAAAAAAATCTTAACAAAATCTTAAATAGAATAAATAATATAATAACAGTAAAAAGTAATATAGAAACAATAGAAAGAATAATAAATAATATATAGAGAAAAATATAATAAGAATAAATATATTATAAAATATATAAAGTATAAATCTGAATGAGTATATTAAGATGTTTGGTCAGTAAGTAGAAAAAAATATAATTAAAAAAGTTCCATCCCAATCGCTAATTCCACTCCACACCCCTAATAATATAAATAGGTACTAATTATATAAATAAAAGTTAATCATATAGACGTATAAGTATATAATATATATATAAGAATATACATAATAGTATATATAGAATATATAAAAGTATAGAGCATATATATATATTATTATAAATAATTTAATTTCCAAATAAACCCTACCACATTACAACATCTAAAAATAACAAACTCTACATATCTCTTTAACCTCTACATAATTCTATATCACCAAAAACATTATTAACACAAATCAAAGGAAACACCTTAAAAATTAATACAAAATACAATTACTGTTCTACTGTAGTACTTTAACCTTCTTTGTTAAACTACATATACCAACGTATTCCATACAATAAAAATACCATACCTTTTAAATCTAAATAACTTCCATCACCGCAAACATCTACCGCCTCTTTTATCTAACCTCTCTAACTATTACGCCTAGAAGTTAAATATCTAAAAGACATGCTCATCCCCTCAAACGTTGCTACCCCTTTGGAAACCTCCGACACCAACCTGATCCCATCATCCCCAAATAATATCAACCCCCTAAACTTTTTCCCAACACTGTTAAAGTTCGCGAGAAATTGAATTCTTTATAAAATAAATGATATGATCTTACTGTTAATTAAAACTAAAGTCTGATCATTTCTTCTCCTAATGTCTCTTTTGATTATATGAATAATATAATAAAAAAAAGGAGTATATCATAATATATAGAATAGATAATATATTAAATCCAAAATATACACCTTCTTTTAAAATGTATTGAACTTGAGCATATATTGTATATACGTAAATACTAACTCCACTTTTAAAAAAACTTATACAGCCTCAATTTTAAACCACTAATGAGATATCCAAAATAGTTCAGATTTAGAGATTACTAGTTGAATAAAAGATTAATTGAGTAGCAAATTAAAAACACTTGCTACTTCACAGAAAAGTAGACATCTTGGACTTAGACTACTTCGATTACTAGACATACATCATCACTAGGCAACACTCCAAAAACATTAATCAAGATTTCATAGCCTCTACTAAATGTTAAAATATTTTTAGTATATTTTTTGAGTAAATTATTATCCGACCAAACATGATAACCTTATAAAAATCACATAAACCTCTGTTGTTTATAATTACCAACTAGATGAAAAGATGATACATTACACACGTCAGCTACAATTTCTTCAAAAAATTTTACCCCCCAAAATCAAAAATAAATGTAAAATATGCCATAACTTCAGACGACACATAACCCAAATAAAATAGACATCTATATATATTCAAGACTCAAAAGTGATCTTATTATTATTATTATTATTATTCATCATATCCTAAACAAGCAACGTCGTATATCAATAAAATAAGTCATAAAATCTTTGTAATTGAGGTAATCTTGGTTAACAATTTTTAGTAATTAATGAAAAATTAAATTAGAAGGAAAACTAAAATAGAGATAAAAAGAATTCCGTAATAACTTTTGATAGATAAATATTTACAAATCAAAATAATGAAAAGAACTCAACCCCTAATGGTTCTAAAGTTACCCTTGAAAACTTTAAGACTACCCAAAAGTCTACCAACTGAAAACGACTCTCCAGCATTAAACAAAAATAGAGAATATTAACGAATTGAGTCGATTAAAATAAAAGATTGAAATTGAAAGCAAAAATTAATCAGTATGAAGGAGTTTTGATACAGTATATTTAAATGTAAATTAATGAAAAGTTTAAAAAAGTAAATGAATTGATTATTAACTAAAGAAATCAGAAAGATTCCAATAGTAATAATATACGAATATATATATAGTAATAGATAATAGATATTAGATAGCTAAGAGTAATCATAGATAAGATATAATATATGAAGATGAAATACAGATATAAGAAAATAATATATAGAAGTATAAGAGAGAGTAGAAGTATATGAATAAGATATGAAAGAAGATAAGAATAGAATATATTAACATTGACTTCTGCCTACAATTATAAGATTGATGAATGTATCAGATATCCCCTCAAGAACTGGGAGTAATAACCTCGCACAATCAGCATCACGACCTAACCTCCGCATGATCGTACAGAAAGTTTACTAAAAGAGAAAATTAAAATAAACATCACGATTGCGAATGAAACTAATGAACACGGAGCATAGCCAACAACAACACCTGTGCCAAATCATCAACCAATTTTAAATAAACATAATAATATCCCAATAATATCACTTCCCAAATGTTACGATAAACGGACTCTAATATTCAAATGCCACAGATTCAAACCCTTCCACAACAATTCAAGAAAATGACAAGCAAACAAACTAAATAGATCAATACAAAATATCCCGGTACCCGCAACCGCAATCAGTCAGATATACGATCTAAATTAACAGGGAAGGGAAAAAATCCCTATAATCCTAACCTGGTCTCACTGTCATAAGTCATTTAAAGCCACCCTCTGAATACAGGTGAGATCCAATACGAGAATACGACTATTCAACCCGAGCATCGCGAACGATCGAACACACGTGATGACATATCCACCCTATATAGTCTGAACGCTGCGCATGCTACCTGATCGCAGAACGTCGCCGGGATGAGCAAAATGAATACCAACCGATCTATAATCGATAATCTCAAAAGATCTGGCAAGTAATCACCAGAATACGAATAGAATAGAAGTTATAGAAGAAGAAGAGAAGAATAGAGAGAGATGGAGAGAGAGAGGATAGGAGAAGTAATAGAAATAGTATAAGTAATGATGACAAGAGATAAGATAGATAAGATAGATATATATAGAAGATAGTATGAATAGATAGTAATAATATATATGATAAATATAGATAATAAGAAGAGTAGTAATATATACACGAATAGTATAATAGTAAAGATTCGAATTTTGAATGTACCCTTGATCCCTCTTGAACACCACTCTTATTCTAGAACCGAATAGTATATTTCACAGACGAGAGATAAAACACATACACATCTCCGAACAGTCTCTTCTATAGTCAAGAACTCACCCTATTAAGCTATTACTTTACATAGAGTAATAATGTATCGTATTTAAGTAAATAAGATTGTTTTTATGTATCATTTACAAACAATAATCACTCTTCAAATCAACTGTATTAAACATTTGACATGTATCCTATATCTTATTGATATTTTAACCAAAGTAATTAAAACGGTATTATAAATAACAAAACAATACTACTTCCATTTTGAATTAACAAGTTAAGTCGTAACAAGATCAGATATCATTCAAGATTAATAAAATTCAGAATAAGTAATTAGAGAAATAAGTAGATAGTAATATATATATAGAAATAGTATATAAAGAGATATAGATGAAGATAGTATAAAGTAATATGATGATATATATATAGAAAAAGAGAAAGAGATATAGAGTACCGGAGGAGATAGATAGTAGAAGAATAGATAAGTATAAGAAAAGTAATAATAGATAATATAATATCAACGCACCATATGACTCAAACGATAATTAAGTTACTTCACACCTGAAAAGTAATTCACCAATAACAAAACTGCATCTCAAAATGATCAAAAGAATTCAAAGGTCGCCAGGTATGATGAGATAACTGAGAATATAGAAGAGAGAAATAGAAGAATAGAAGAAGAGAATAGAAGATGAATAGATATAGAATGAATAGATAGAATATATATAGATAAGAAATAAGAGATATAGATATATATAGATAGAAGAGTAAAAAAGTCCCCTAAAACATAATAGAGATCCGAAGAAAATAAATATTAAAATTACCAAAAAAATCGTACCTGATTTAACCCTCTTCGCATCTAAAAGTAAAATACATCTGTCAATAAGACCAGACGACAAGAGACATCCGTATGCAATCGATTATTGGTACCTGAGCGTACAGAATGATCGGATCTGCACACGACGCACGCAATTCACACGATCAAAATCTTCGAGAAAAATCGATACTCCAGAAAAGTAACAAGAGTATAGACACGGTAACAAGACACGAAACACCACAACACAACACGACACACAACCACAATCACAGCGACCAGCAAGAAGAGAGAGAGATGAAGAGAAGAGATATAATAAACACGAACAGCACACAACAGACAACCCAGATAGGAAAGTAAGATTAGCGCGTATAGCAAGGTAATGAGGGAGAAGCAAGGTAATAGATAGATATAAATACACGGGGAAAGGGAATTTTACTTATAATATAGGGACGGAGCAAGTAGAGATATAGCCGGTGACGCCGGGGGGCAGGGGACGTAGGGACACAAACATAATAAAACGTGGATAGAGAAAAGTGAGAGCGGGGACGTAAGTAGTAGATAAATCATAAAGTGAGTATAGTGAGCGCAAGAGTACGAATACAAGAATATACCTAGAGGGCGCGTAGAGCCACTGACATCCGTCCATATTAGTCTGCGTAAAAGAAGAGCTAATATAAATACACCACAGTAAAACAGAAACGTCATAATGGCGGGTCGAGTATTTTCCCCTGATCTGTATAAAAAAAAAAGAAAATCAAAACAACAAAAAAATAAGAAAAAAAAGACTAGTATGCGAAGAAGAGAGGAGTGGAAGGAGGACAGAATCGACGACACCAAAAGGAGAAGTGCGTTGAATCCTCGGGTAAATGTTACGCAACGAGTAAAAAAATTGTAGAAAAGAACAAAAAGGATAAAAAGGAAGAAAGAAGGAAGGAAAAGGAAGAGAAAATTGAAGAGTTCAGGATAGAAGGTGAGACGAAGCACAAATAGACAAAAAAGTACGGTGTTGTTAATCACACCTAAATGACAATCATTAAAACCTATTTAAACCGATCAAACCCACATAGCTATACTTAATTTCTATACACGGATAAGCACAACAGATTGTCACCATAACAAACTTTCCATACCTAGAGCATAACCCCCACACCCCAAATACCAAACACTGTTCCTAACCCTCCCCTATAATATCTACCCTATTCCAACAAAACCCCGACTCTCCCTCTTATACCCTTTATTCTGATAAAAAAAAAAAAAAAACAAAATTAAATAAAATCTATTTATACATAACCAATAAAATCTCTAATACCCTAATCAGATACTAAATATTAACAATAATTGTTTTTTTTTTTTTTTACTTTCCAAATTTTACCATATTCAAAAATATTACCACCTTATCTACTATTTAATTTTTTTTTTTTTTTCTACTTTTCCTTTATTTTAAAGCATATTTTTTTCTTTCTTATCATTCCTTCATTAATATTTTAAACATCATATTTCAATAAACCACCTACTTTTTAAATATAAATATATATATATAATAATATTATATTATAGAGAGAGAGAGAGAGGAAAAAGAAAGAGAGAGAGATAGATAGTAATGTATATATAATAATATAAAGATATAATGAGAATATAGATAATATAGAATATAGATAGATAGAAGTATAGTATAAGAGATAGAAGATGAATAATACGAGTATATAGTATAGAATATTATAGATATATGATAGAGAGAGAGATATATATAGTAATTAGATGAGATATTAGATATAGATATACCGCAAAGCCCTATACCACACAATCCAATCTCAAAACTACAACACACTACCGAAAAAAATAAACATTGCTAAGTCACTGCCCAAATATAACCAGAAACGTAAAAAAAAAAAGAAAAAAAAAAAAAAATAAAAAAAGAAAAAAAAAAAAAAAATCAATGTCTCAAAAAAGTAAGGTAAAGAAAAAAAAACATTTTAATCTTAGTAAAAATTTAATGTAAAAAATATATAAAAATAAAAAAGATAAAATAAACAAGAATCCCTTCAGAATCTGAAATAAATAATATTTAAGATAATAGAAGAAGATATAATAGAGTATATATAAGTATATAGTTAATAATAGGATATGTAGGATGAGAAAAGTAATAAGACGTATATAGTAAAGCTAATATATACCATATAGAATATATAGATATATAGTAATATATATAAAAAATAAATATAGAAATAGAATTTTAAAAAATTACACAATTATCTCAACCACGAAACACAACGTTGCCATACCCATAGAGAACAAAACCCCACCCGACACCCAAGATAACCAAAAAGCAGGAAAGAGAGAGAGAGAGATCAAACCGCCTCCCAGAGAAGATGATGCACCCCTTTCCCCAACCAAACCCACTCCTCCATCTCATACCTTTTATCTTTTTAAAAAAACAAAATTAAAGAAAGGTATTTAGGTTAACAACAAAAAATCTCTAAATATTTACCCAT
>JABUQX010086092.1:22500-51002 GCA_015478945.1 Trachelipus rathkii | reverse complement strand
AACACATACCGCACATGCCCTATTTTCCCCAATTTATCACAAGTGTTCTAGGGAACCCCACTCTAGAAAAAGCCCCGATACCACCAGTTCCCAACACCGGTGCTCGCTCTTACTCCTGGTGGACATCACCGCCCACAATGATCACACCTCCGCATCTCCTACACCCAGTCCTTGCGGTTCCGTACAATTCATGCCAAATGGACCATCTGCCACAGCTTAAAACAAGCACCAGTATGCATTTCTACATTTCCGAAATCATATGACCCCATCCTTCCCACAACGAAAGCACTCACACTCCCTATTCGCACTCAAATTTTTCTATGGTTTCACACCCTCTAAGCTTGACCCTGTTCATTACCTTTGACCTTGGTTCATAACCATAATTCCTTCAACATCACATTTCCACCAACTTGACGACCAACAGCAAAAATTACCCAAAACCTCCGCTTCACCTGTTTCTCATCTCCAAACCACCGTAAAGAATCTTCCAAAACTTCCACATTACTTCATAGGGTAGCTCTTCAGTGCGTCCTATACGATTTATCTGGGGTGTTTGTGACACCCTCTCACTCGATTCATTCCCTACACTTAACTTCTGTCTTCTTCTCCTATCGCCTCCTTCAACTCCCTATCTTCTACACTTCCAGGAACATCTTCCCAAAGTCAAATCGTTCTCCCACCATGCTCTTTTTCTCTTATCCTTCGCAAAATTCACAATTCTGCCACCGAGTCCGGAACTGCTATTCCAAAAACTCTTCAACAATCTTTTATTCAGATCCACATCTCATCCCCAACTTCTTTTCTCGCCAAGTTTCAATCGGGTGCGCATACATATCAAATCTTTCACTCTATTTGCACGCCATAAGCCTTATCAACTCTTCACTTTCTACTTCACTCCCCTTCACTCTCACACCTGCATTCATCTCTCTGTTTAAACCTTCATACTTTGGTCACCCACCCTAACAGCTTTATAAATTCAAATTCGCCCTAAAATCGCCCCAACTCTTTCACCAAAAGCCTTATTCTCGTCAACCTTCCACACATAACCCTCATATTCCCTAAAGAACTCCTCAACATCTCTTTCGTACCATCACATTAAATTTATATTTTTGGAATGTCCGAATCAGCACCTCCTTTTCCACTCTACGCACAGATTCAAGACCCAGAGCCCGCTTCATTTCCCTCAAACACATTCACCTTCACCTTCGAGAATACTATATTAATGAGCAGTGGAGTGAGAAAAAATACTCGCATCCGACTCGATCCAGAGTCGATTTTACAACAACCGACTCCGACCCAGAGTCGATTTGAAGCAACAATCGACTCCCAATGGTAAATGGAACTGATATTTTTCCAAAATCGAACTTTATTTTTCATCGTATATCTAACATAAACATTGCAAAAAGACAAAGAATTATGACAATAATTTAATAATTTCTAAATAAATTAATAATTTACACTTTTAACAAATAGACACTTATATAAGTGTGTATGACGCACACGTAAACTTGTTGAAAAAAAAATTTTACAATATTATAAATTAATTATGACAATTATAATAATAATAATAATTAATAATATATATATAATAATATAATAAATAATTTATATATTCGACATGCATGATGATGATATTTAATTAATTATTATATTAGTTATTAGTATTATATTATTATTATTAGATTATTATTATTATTATTATTATTTATGATTAATTATTAATTAATAACTAATTAATAATATAATATTAATAATCCAAATCAACTATTATTATACTTCATATTATTTATTATTATATTATTTTATTTTATATGATATTATTTATTATTATTATTTATATAATAATATTACTCTATTATTATTTTATTATTTTATTATTATTATTATTTTATTTAATAAGTGGTAATAATAATTAATTATAATAAAATATATACATAATAATAATACATAATATAATTAAAATAATGAAAATAATAAAAATTACATATAATATAATTATTTATATTATTATTATTATAATTATTAATTGATTATTATTAATTAAGTATTATTATTATTGATGCATGATGCTATTCGGGAGGCTGACCTATATATATATATATATAATTATATATATATAATTTGTATATATATTATATATAACATATATTATTATATATATATATATACATACTATATATACTATGTAAGGTGAAATATCAAGTTGAAAACCACCACAAGTATCTCAATCCACTAATCTCAAAACTACAACAGCTACCGGGAAAAGGAATGAATTGCTGGAATGCTGGTCATTCTAGCGGAAAGTGTTATAAATGTATATTATATATATATATATACTATATATATCATATATATAGTATATATAATATTATTATCATTATATAATAATATATATATATATATATATATATTATATATATATATATATAGATATAGTATATCTCAAAACTACAATAGATACAGCGAAAGGGAATACATTTTTGGAATCCTGGGGTAAAATTTAAAATTAGAAAAAATGTAAAATAAATAAATAAAAAAAATTGTTAATTTATAGTAATGATTAAGGAGCCTATTTAGAGCCTATTATTGTATCTAAATATTTCATATTCATTAATTTTGCTTTTTTTTTAACTAAAGAATACCCAAGGGCATACCCACGCATGGCAGAGTTGCTTCTCTCACCTTCCGGGAGATACAGACGTAGGGACTCACTCACCCCTCCGAGGGAGGGTCCCGGAACCCCGCTCTTTTGGTTTTGGGTGTCCGCGGGGTTCTCGCCCTCGCCTACAAGTATGGGAAAAGGTCCACCCTGGGTCCCCGTTCGGCTCGATCCCCCTACATTGCCGTTAATCCTTTAACAAAACAAATACTATTATAATATACCGTAAAAATAACACTTCTTAAGATCGGAGTACAACCGGTCACTTTAATAAAAATTGTTAATATTTTTTATAAAAAATTTTTCAATTAGAGAAGGGTTTTTAAAGTAGCAAATAGATTATATTTTAACCATATATAAAATTAGTAAAATAAATAAATACCTACTAGACAAAAAAATTTCCCAAAGTTGGAAAATCTTTTTTTTATTTTCTTGCAAAAAATCTAAGAACTCTTGATCCTGCATAGAATTAATGATTCAGAATTTGAGTTAGATGCATATTGGGAAGTCTATATTTAACATTTTCCATGTAAAAAAAATTTAAAATATTAGGCTTATTTTAAAAGTTTTAAATTTTTCAATATTCTCAAAAAGGAAACCGTTCGGGCATCGGGAAAAACCGAGTCAGTATAAACTTGTAAAAAATGTCCATTTTTTTAGTTTCAATAATACTTTGTTCTAATTTTATGTATGTAGACTTAAGACATATATAGCACAAAAATATTGTACTATCTTTCTTTCATTTTTATTTATTATTATTATTATTATTTATTTATTATTATTATTATTATTATTATTATATATATATATAATAATAATAATAATAATAAGTAATCTAATAATTAATAATAATATATATTAATATAATAATAATAAATCGTATATTCATTTATATTATATATTATTATTACTTTATTTATTATTATTATACTATTATTATTATTAGATTATTCGTTAATAATGAATAATAATAAATAATAAATATAATAATAATATAATCAATACTAATAATAATTAATAATATTATGATTATTATATTATTCTATATTATTATTATTATATTATTAAATTAATTATTATTCTTACTTTCAACTAATATATTGATTCAGTTTCACACTAACCTACGTATCGCAATCTTTCACAGAATTGATATTATATATTATTAATAGGCACTTATATTACGAGTAGCCTACGTACGCAGATTTCACGTAAACGTTGAAAAAAAAATATCTACAAATTTATTATATTTTAAATTTGACAATTCAAATAATAATAATAATAATAATACATAATAGTATAATAATAATAATATAATAATAATAATACTAATAATAATCAATAATAATAATAATATATAAATAATAATCAATAATATATTTTATTATTATTTTATATTATTTCAATTATGATTATTATTATGATGATTCAATATTATTAATTATTTTATATATATATCATGATTCATTATTATATTATATTATTATTTGATTATCTTATATTCATTATTATTATTATAATAATAATAATAATAATCAGTAATCCTCTACAATATATTAAAAATTTATTAAAATCTATTTCATATTTAAATATATAATATGTAAAATTCTTTTTTTTGCTCCAACAAGTTTACGTGTGCATACGAAGGCCTACTCATAATATAAAGTGCCCTTTTGTTAAAAAGGTGAAATATTATTATTATATTTTAGACATTATTAAAATTTATTTCATAATTTTTTAACCTTTTTTTTTCAATTTTTATTTTAGCATAAACAATGAAAATAAAATATCATAATTTTGGAAAAATTCACGTTGGAAAATGTCAGTAAAAATTAATTATAGACTTGTGTATTTTCTATCCAAATTAATTCTATAATATTATTAAAAATCAATATCAAAATCTAACACTTATAAATTAAATAATCCTAGTCAAACACAGACGTAAATAATAATTTAATGACCGTTTCTCACCGACGCCACTGACCGGTTTTCCCGGAATTCAATTTTTGAAAAGGGAATTTTTCAAAATTTTAAATATGTTTATTTCGATATTTATTATTTTCCTTATCACAGCCACTATAGACATTCAAGTAAACCACTCCAAAATGTGAGGAAAAAAACTATTACATATAGATGGGTAACTTTAATTTCCATTTTATGATTCTATTAAAAATAAAAACGTTATATAACTAAATTGAACAAAACTACCGGATAATATTCTAATTATAAGTAATACTATAATACTATATACTTGAATATATATCTTATACTATATATATATATATAAGATATATATAATAATATATATATAATCATATAGTATAATATCATATATATATATATACTATGCCCCTGCTCCCTCTAAAACAAAAGCCTATTATTTATATTTAAGCTATATTATTATTATTTACATTTTCCTATCTAAAGTTTACAGATTCCAAAATGTATTTTCTTTCGCTATTAGCTATTGTGTTTTTGGATATGATTTGCAAGCTATATCACTGGCGATAGAACTCGGACAGTAAATTTTTACCAAGAATTCGATCGACAATATTCAGAGGGGTTTGACGTGTCGAGATATGATTTTCTTCTTGTTGACATTTCACGCACAAAAATAGTTCCAGGATTTCACCAATTATTCCTTTTCCTGTAGCTATTGTAGTTTTTTGAGATATGGATTGAGATAGTTGTGGTTTTAAAATTGACAATACTATATATAATATTATATATATATATATCTATAATATATTATAGTAATATATATATATATATATATATATAATTATATAATATATATAATATTATATATCTTTATTAGTATAAAAAATATATGGTCAGCTCTAGAAGAGCCACATCCATATTCAAAAAACTACCGCATACCGGGAAAGCAATACATTGCTTGGAATGCTTGTCCTATTTTACATGCGAGAAACTTGTCCTAGTGAGAATAAATTCGCTCAGCGGATAGGAAACATTCTTGATCCTGCGCAAAATTTTACATAGAGAACATGTAAAAAATTAAATAACATTATTATCAATTAATTGTAATGGTTATTATAGATAAGAGCACCTATTTAGAGACCTTTTATTGGCATTCTCGTTAAAAAAAAGACTTTCTATTAATTTGTTTTTTTTGTTTATTAACGAATGATAACCAAACCGTAATACGCAAAATGCTGGAGCGGGCACACTCGGCTTCGGGAAACTACGGTGGACTAAATTCCCTCTCTGGAGAGGGCTCCGGAACCCCGCTACTTTGTATTGAGTGTCGCGGGGGTTTCTCCGCCTCTCCGGGGTATGGCAAACGTCCCCCCTGTGTTCCCCGTCGCTTCGAGCCCCCTAATTATGGATAGGCTTTACAAAATAATATATAATAAATAGTTATTACTATATATTATAACTATATATATCATATATTACTATATTATATATATATATATATACAGCCCGTATACTATACGTATACTATGTGTTCCCCCCCACAAAAAAAAGCCAATTTTGTTTAATTTTTTTTTCCATTTCTATCAAAATTTTACAAGATTCCAAAAATGTATTTCATTCCTGTACTTTTGTAGTTTTCGAATGTTTTTTTTTTTTTTTTTTTTTTTTACGTTATCTCGGTTTAAAATTTTGCGGATCCAGCAAGTATTTTCTAAGTAGTTTTTTGACATACGATGAAACTTTGATTCTAGGCATATACATTACGATATAGTATATATATATATTATATATATATATATAAATATTAATATATTATAACTTATATTTATATTTTATAGTTTATACCCCCCTCATATATATAATATATATAAAGTATAATAATGACAAAGTACTTAAACGCCCAACGAACGAGCTAACGAATCAATAAAATTTTCAGGTAGGCATCTATACTCTAATAGATTTCTAGGTCGAAAGATTTTTTTTTTTTTTATACCTGTTCTAGGGGCGATTCGTTAGTTTAAATTATTTAGGTTAGGGTAGTAGTATAGTCAGGTCAGTCAGAAAAAAAAATTTCATCATCGACAAAGAAATATTTATGTATATAGAGGCTACCTGTGAATTTTTTTTTTTGATTCGAGCTCCCTTTCTGTGTGGGCGTTAAGTACTTTACCACATATCAATACTATATATTAACTATATATATATATATATAATAGCACTCTATATATTAATTAAGCATCATATATATAATATATATTTAAATATATACTATATAATATATATTAGTATATTAGTGATATATATATATGGTGAAATTTTGTTTAAAGCCACAACTATCATCGACATCATATCTCAAAACTACAATAGCTACAAGAAAGAGGAATACATTTTTGGAATTCCAGGCGATATAGGCTGTTAAACAAACAAAAAAAAAAAAAAATCATATCTTCAAAAAAAGTTGAAAAGTTAGTCACAAGGAATAATTTTACTGAATCCTTGTAAAATTTTATTAGGAATGTTTAAAAAAAAAAATAAATAAATAATATTGACTTTTTTTTTTAGAGCGGGACATAGTATATATATAATATATTATATATATATAATATATATCATATATGAATAATACTTTATCTATATATATATATATTATATAAATAATATATATTACTATAATTATATTTATGTAAGGTATTACACGCGGCAATATATAGACGATAAAAGGACACTAGGGGGACGTTTTCCAATACACCGCGTAGGGCGAAGGGCAGGGTGGAACCCCGCATGTATCAAATATCCCTAAAGAGCGGGGTTCCGGAAACCCTCGGGGGGAATAGTCCTACCCGTAGTGTCCCCGGAGCCGAGGACCCCGACTTCCTGCCATCGGTGACGGTATACCCTTGGATGTATTCTTTAGTAAAAAAAAAAGCAAATTAATTAGAAAGCCTGCTTGATTTTATCAAGTAACAATAAAAGGTCTCTAAAGGCTCTCTAATAATATTGTTTCATTTTTAAAAATAATTTTTTATTTTTTTATTTTATTTTACATTTTCATTAATTTTTACCAGTATTCCAAAAAATGTATTTCTTTTCCTGTATAAGCTAATTATAGTTTCTTTGAGATATCACTTTTATTTTAATTCTTTCTTTTTATTTATTTTTTTTTAACATTTCGCCGGCAAATTGCAGATTCCAGCACTGTATTCCCTTTTCGCTGTACTATTGTAGTCTTTTGAGATATGAGTGTCTTTGTTCCAGTTGTCTACCATCCATATATATTATATATAATATATATATAATTATATTAGAATGTATATAATATTAAATATATAAGCAGTATAATTTACATGATGCTTTATATCATAGAAAAGAAATCTAAAGACACGAGAGAGACGACAGAGAGAAAAGAAAAGAGAGAGAAAAAAGGAGAAGAGAGAGAGAGAGGAGACGAGAGAGAGACGAGAGAGACAGACAGAGAGAGAAGAGAGACCAGAGAGAGAGGCCCACGAGTAAGGCAAAAGTTGCTGGCCGCCCATCCAGCATAGATATCACTATATTTACTAACTACAATGATCATATGCTTATAATAGATATACTATATATAATTAATATATAACTAATACATAATATAATATATACTAATAATATACTAACTACCTTATAATATATCTATATATTAGTACTACTATAATATACACGCTGGCTAACACTTGCACAAGTCAAAATTAAATCAGTCATTGCTCACAAACTACCACACCACCTGCCAAACGTTAATAATTATTTGTTACTATCAAAACTGATTTTACATTATTTATTATTTTTATCAAACTGATTAATTATTTATTTAAATTATCTGATACCACTACTTAACTGGTCTGGTGTAGACTATATATATTTTTCGCGTGTACACTACACACAAAATGTTAAAATTATATTAGAAATTCACGGCATTAGATATACCAAAATATTGAAAAGCAGAGAACCACAACCACGACGTGAGCGCCAGCACAGTTGGTACTTAAAGTATAGTATATCTATCCGATTCCTTTAGCTTATTGCAACTATCTTCTTCTTATAATTGCTGTGACTCTATATTTTAAAGATCAAGTATATGTACTTCTACTTGCTTTCATTTTGTAACGATATTAATAGCATCGCTCGCTGCTGACAATTCGGTTTAAGAATGCATCACATCACAATACCGCTAGACTTTTATTTATAACCACGTTTCCTATAACTTAGTTTATAACCCAGATTTTAAAATAAACACTTAAAATTTTGAAAAATGAAGTATAAAAAAAATGACGTCTTTATAAAAAATTCAATTAAGTTTTTCCAACTTTTTGTGTGAAAAGTTTACAAAATTGTTTTGGGAGTCGAAATGAGTCGTTTTTTTATCGACTCCCGACTCCGACTCCCAACTTTTGGGAAATCGACTCCCGACTCCGACTCCGACTCCTACCCCTTAAAATGCATCGGAACTCCCGATTCTAATACATGGCACACCCGAACTACTATATAATGAGTCCATACTTTTACTTTTCATTCTCCTTTCATGTCTCCTATGCTTAGAGTCTTTTCTGGTTCTTTTTATCCTTTCTCAATCTCGGCATTTTTTCTCTTCTTCCCATTTTTCCGAAATCACCTTATGTACATCCTTCTCTCCATCCCTCCCTTCTCCTCAGTCCCTCACTTAACCTCCTTCTCCTCGTACATTACTTTTTTCATCATCTAGTGGTGCTTTCACTCTCTTTTCGTCCCGCTCTTGTCCGCTTTCCCATTCCTCTTTACATTTAACTACCTTGGAGTAGCAGGTCACCTTTGTGAGGTTCCACTTCAATCCGTATTCCTCCAATCCATCAGCAAACCGTACTTATTTATCATTTCCTCCATTTTACTCCATTCTTCTCTTCCATTCTCATCTCCATTCGCCTTTCCATATCCTCCATCCCCTTTTGCATTTCTTGAATTTTCTCTATCAACTTCATTCTCCTTACTCTTTTTTTGCGCAAAGCTCCTTTATACCTTTCTAACTCCACCCGCAACTCCTCATTCGTAGCCATGTTTCCACTACTACTTACTTACTTCCCTACTCCTACTTTATACTACTTTCACTACTTACTACTATTGCTATTGACCCCCTCATCCTATCCTTCGAACGAGCCCACGATTGAGGGACGCCACAAATATGTTATTCGATTACCAATAATAAAAAAACGGACCTCAATAGTTAATTCAAAGAAATTGCTGCCTCTCCAGAAAGATTAAACGGACTAAAAAAAACCGTACACCTTAAATAATTAAAAGAAAAAAACCGTTATGAAATAACACTTCAACTCAATAATTAATATACAAATTTAATTATATAATAAACTATAAAAATAAATTTCTTCTACAAGGTGTTCCTAATCCCTAACTCCAACATATCCCTATCTATACTTACAATTACCTACACTCAAACCCTATTCCACAAACGTATACTCTACCAAGTTAGTACACCCAACACAAATTCACCGTAGGATACTTATTATCAAAATCAGATACCAACATAAAACATAAAGAAATAAATAAATAATACTCACACTGTTATTAATAGTCCAATTATTTAGTTCAATATTACAAATATGAAAGTCACTATACGAAAAATTATGAATAAGCACTATACGATTAATCTCAAGATTATTTTAAGTAATTAGTTAAAAGTAGTTATCAGTTTAATCGACTTTAGTCAGTTGTGCTCAAGTTTTCTTAAATGTTTTCTTATTGTTCATTTATCAAGATTTATTTTATTAATTCTGTTTCATTTTTTTATTTTACTTTTCTAATTTTCTAAAATAGTTTTCCAATCTGACATGCTTGTGTCTGTTTGAAAATGGTGCAGTCTTCATTCCATTTTAAGTTGTGATACTTGGGACAGTTTCTTATTTAATTTAACGTTAAGCTCTTTAAAAATTTTCCTCTTTTCCCTGTAATTCTCAGTTCAGTGAACTTAGTGTCCTCGTTATTTCAATTCAATTTTAAAGTCAATTCAGTCATAATTCAGCTTAAGTAAGGTTAGTTAAGTTTACAGGATTTTTATTACTTTCCTTTTCCCGATTTCCCACTCCAAAATTTCCAATTTACGCCGAAATCATATTCCTTATTGCATGCAAGTCTATAGCACAAAAAAACCTGGAAACGATTACACATTCAAACATTCTACCCAATAAACAATAGAATGAAAATATAACAACATCCCAGAAAGGCAATTAAATAAATGGCGCGAGTAAATCACCATTATAATTACAATTAACAATGAAATAAATATCCTTAGGCTATAAGCAAAATTTCAAAAGTAATATGAAATATGATCTGCATTATTTGTTTGCAATTAAAATAATCAACCTAAAACTTGAAGGCTTAAAATGTTAGTATTTGGTATAAAATCTGTCCAAAACCTACCAATAACCAAAATAATACATACTGGACAATTGTTGTTGACATTTTCCGCGCCTTTCTATCTCATAATAGAGAACGTTACCTTGTCAATGTCGCACACCCAATATTGGCATCCTATAAAAAACAAACATCAACTACCTTAAATAAGAACCCATAAAATAAATAAGAATTATGACAATACAGTACAACAAACATAATTACTCTTACCAAGAACCTCAACAGAAGGATCACATCACCAGAAATTGAATAAAGTTCACAGATACCATCCGTACCACAAATGAAACCATACATACTGTTGTCCCGTGAAAAACAGTAAAGATTCAACTCTACGCAGTAGTGCTAGTTTTCTACTAATAAATGCATATTAAAATAATAACCACCATTTTAATCATAAGTCTACACACTACATAATCAAAGTCATGCTTCCGATTTCGTTGGCACGCTTTCGTGAAATATGCTTATCTGGAACAAATAAATTTCTGCCTAATCAATTAATTATCAATCCAGTCCAACGTTGTCTATCCTTAATACTCTTTATAATAATATAGCATACTAGATCAATCTTTTAAATCTCGCGAGAGTGTAATCTACTGAAAAAACATTATAATTTACTTTATATATACTACTTAAATAAAAATTAAATTATTTAACTTAATAATTTCCCCCTTTTTCACTCAAATCACGCATTTCTAGACTTTCCTTTTGGTTGAAGTTCATCTTCAAGTCAGGCTACTCTTCTTTAATCATCTCCTGTACCTAACAACAGACAAAATAAAATTACTGAGACAAACAGCCTCCTAAAACGAACTACATACAGGTATAACAGTGGTTTTCGCTGTAGTGGAGAAATGACTGGTAAGGAAGCTGATTGATTTCTGGAGAGAGGTAGCTATGTGTGTAAGTCGGTCTTTCTATCAACTGACGCGCACTAGCCATAAGCTTTATACGAGGCGTAGGTAGAGATGATATCGAGGAAAAGTATGATTTATTTTGGTTGGTGAAGAAGGAAGATTTGAAGATATGTTGAATGTTCCAAAGTCACTTGACGGTTGGAATTGCCAATTATGGATAAATCTATGTGTTGATTTTAATGTAAATTTAAATGTTTGAACGCTTGGATAGAGAGGAATGTGATACGACGGACGTGGGCTAAAATTTAAGAGTGAGAGTAGTGTGAACAAAGGAATAAGGCATATCAAGTGTAAGACCCGCTCCAAGTAAAAATCTGATTGAAGTGAACAAGTGATAACTGTACAAACATTCTGGAGCAATGACGGACTAGTATTGTTAACCAGTGCAAAAATAGTAGCTTGATTGCGTTAAAGCTTATGACGTAAGAGCATTAACAGTGGAAGTGGCCGGAAATTCAGAGTGTATGCAAGCTGGCATTAAAAGTATCAAGAGCGTACGCCTTTGATACGTACTAAACGTCAATCACATGATGAGTTTCCAAAATAAGGATGCTTGGAATTTATATAAGGAGGGAAAAAAAAAAAAGTACCTAAAAAAAGTGATACGTAGGAAGAACAGAAAGTGTACTATACAGTTTGAAGGAGGAGGCCAACACGCCGTCTCACAATGATTACAACCGAGGAAGAGGAAGCCTTTCCGGCAAGGGAAGCGCGAAGTTAAGAATGAGATAAGGGGAACCTGCTTAGTAATGATAGGGAATGGGGCTTGTAACTGAAGAAAGGAGATAGGGCGTGCCGGTAAAGAACATTTCGAGAATCTGCATAATTTTGGCAATAATGAAGAGGGTGATAGTGAAGTGTTGTGTGTTGATGGTGCAAGAAGGAATATGCATGTTGAGTATCGAGGTTATTTAGCAAGGGGACGGTAATGACGTAGAGGAGAAAGTTAAGAATGTTATATCTCCAGGTATAATGACACCATTCTCGGTGAAGTCAAGAATGAGCGACATGTGATATTGATTTGGAGTTGTGTAATAAAAGGTTTATGGAGGGTATAGTTACGAGGGATTGAAGGAGAGCAGAATAGTACCCATTATATAGGTAAGGACGATAAGGGAACTGTAGAAATATAAGCGAATTAGTTATGAGTCGTTGTGGAAGGATATATTCATGAGTATTTTGGACGAATAAGAGGATGGTCGAGTGAACTGAGACTGATTTGAGAAATCAGCGTTCTAGAATGGCCTCGCTCTCTCCCCCTCCAACTTTATCTCCTTTTGAAATGATTGTAAAAATGAGAGAGAAGAAGAAATAAATTGTATTTAGTTTTATATTGGTTGGGCTCTTGATCCATCTATAAAGTAGGGAAGTTTATGGCAGTGTTAGTATAATGGAGTTCGGTGGTAGGCTTCTGAATGGAATCATATGTTGAGATGTTGAGCGTATGAAGATAAATGTAGTCAACGTGTTTGTTTAGTATTTGGGGTGATAACAGGTGTTTTTTATGTTCTCCTGTTATTCCATTTGTAATATGGCAGGTGTATGAAGAATTAGAGGTGTGATGTGCAGGAAATGTGTTAGATGATGGGAATGGAGATGGTAGAGGTGCACGCTACCTTTTATATGCGAGCTCTTGGTTCTTTGTGAGTGAATCTGAAGAGGTTGAGAGATGTAGTAGAGGATTAAGAGTGTGTAAAAGGAGGCGTTTGAAAGTAAACGCAGATAAGAGTAAGGTTATGGTGTGAGTGAGGACAGTCCTTCAGTGTGAATGATTAAGATGGTGAGCAGCTAGGAAACAAGTGTCTGAGTTCCTAAACTATTAGCGTCTATGTTGATGAGAAGTAACGCTGAGGCGAGGTAGTAGGAAAGTTGTGAATGCAGGAAAGGCTGTGCAATTGATCGATAGTGTGAGTTAAATAAGACTAAGCTTGGAGTGCGCTAGTCTTGCATGAGGTATGTTGTTACCTGTTATTGTATATTAGTGAGACCATGGTCTGGATAGAAGTATAGATCTAAGTTCATGTGTTCAGAAATGGACAATCTTAGGCAATGCTATGTGTGGAAAGAATGGTAAAATGAGGAATGTAGACACTAGAGAGTTGCGTGGTGTGAAGACCGTAAATGAGAAATAAATGAAGTTGTTGAGATGGTTGGTCATGTGAAAAGAAGAATGATAGTCGGTTTGTTAACGATGTATAGTGATGAGTGTGTTGAACTGGACGGCCTCAGACGAAGAAAATGGATCTGGTCAGTAAAGGATGTCTGCAGAGAGAAATGTGAGTTGCAGTAGTAGGAAGAAAGGCCTTAAGCCATAGAGTATCAAAGTTTTGGAGCGGTTGGTCTGTGCCCAACGGTACCAAGGGATGAACCCTCATTGACGATCTGCCAGATTCCATGCTGTCCCATGAAGCTCTGGGTGGATTTCTCAAGAATCGTGCAGCAAGATTTGCCCACTTACTAATTATCTATGTACCAGAGGCGGAGTTAGGCTGGGCTTCTTTCGACTTTGTTTCATATTTTCTACTGCTTTTCTTTCCTGATGCTTGTCATGAACGTAACTATTAATGTTTCCTTATAAATGGCAGTTTGAAGAAGAAAGAAGAATAGACACATATAATGAAAGATTGCGCAGAATTACCAGCCTATGGACAATATGGTGAAGATTTATGAAGCCACTCTATGTAGTGAATCTGCATTATTATATCTGTCAATTGTTTATTTAAATTATCTGATTGCATACCCAACCGTTTTTATAGGGAAATCCCTGATCTACTTTTTTTCTTTTTCTTTCTTTGTGATCATGAGAGCTGAGTCAAAAACGTTTTTGCCCAACTACTTTTTCGAGCTAGCCATGTGGCAAATTTGGAAGTCTACATTCAGAAGGTGAAAATTTAAAGAATAGAAAGCCCAATTTAATGAATACAACTGAGCTACACTATTCATCCTCTCCCATTATCAATAGTTCAGACCACATCTCTATTATCATAAAAATTTCTCATGAAACGGCAAGCTTACCACTTAGATTTTCAATTATAGGCATATATATTCACCCCCATTTCAATATGTAGACAAAAAACTTCCAGATATATCTCTATTATTCTTGGATATGAATATAGAGCGAGCTAATGTGAAAAAGCCAAAACTTTTATCTGTTAACACAATCTAAATCTGCTAAATATTTTTAAGAGATAGAATATTTAATTAATGGAAGCGAAATATGGACACAAAATGTCAAATCAATTTAAAAAATGCCCTGAATCAAAGTTTTAAGTCTCAATGAATTATAACCTATGAAAAATTCATAAAAACTGAATATTTCAAAAAGTAATTAGCTACTTTAAAAATAATTAAGATCAAATTTATAATTTTGATAAATTTTATGTTAAATATTGGACCTGTTCATGGAGTTAATCACATTTATTTATTTATTTTTCATGGATATTTATTCATAATGAATACTGATACATGGTAAATTACATTGTTTATAGAAATTTTATTTACATAATTAAATATAATGTATTACTGCAAGTAAGCAAGTTTATTAAGAATTTAAAGATGCATTAATTTCAATATTGGATGCATTTAAAATTTTAAAAATCTTCAACTTATTTGTTAAGATGATTTTTCAGTAAGAATAAAGAAATTTCTCTCAATTTTACATCCACTACATAGGTATGAGTATTTCTTTGTTATACATGAAATTTAAAGCCACAAAATATCTTAAATTAATAAACAGATTCTTCTGTATGAAACTTAATATTCTGATTTTTAAGAAAATTTTAAATTTCTTAAAGGAACATCTGGCAGACTGAAGACTGGATTTTGAAAATGATAACCGATTGGAGCCAGAGCTTTTAGAAATGTAAAGATTTTGTGCCAAAACCAGAATCTAATACTGTTACATCACTTATATTCATAATTTTTTTTTTTTTTAATTTGTTTCCTTTGGTTGGGATAGGCTGTTAAAATTTTAATTTACTATTAATCTGTTTCCCACTTTCTAGTAGATTCCATATAATTTTGGGAGACAGATAGTGCATGACTAACTAAAAATATAATTTTCCAATTATCAAGAAAATCTGCTTCGCTTGGAACCTAGTTTGTATGCTCTGGGGGATATTTGAAGGAAAATTTATGCCTGAAAATTTGCAGCATATTAATGGCTATAGAACCAAATGTGTCACTATAAATGTTGATTTATTAATTTAATAAATCCATTTTATCTATTGTAAGAAAAAAAAATTTGTTTCAAAAGTGTCAGAAATTTCTAACCCTGCAACAGATAGTTATAGATATCACAAGTATTAAACCAATATTTAAGCTCCTCATCGTCCCAACTGGATTACAATATCACGAACATCAAAATCAATGAAAAACTGTTTCATTCATTCATAACACCTTGAAAAATGTTAGCCAAATTGAATGATTAGTTTTACATTATTTATAGTAACATATTTGTCAATTTGGATCATGACATATGTATTCATTGGGTAGCAAGAATATGTTAAAATAGCTTAGAAAAGGGTAAAAAAATGATTGTTTCTTTTATTAAACCACATACCAATGGCTGTAGATCATCTTGATATATATGGTCTATCCTCCTCACATACTCTTAAGAAATGTATACTTTTCCCTGCACTTCAGGTTGACACTTGCTACTTTAAATGATTATTTTTATTTATCTATTTTCATCAGATTAAAATTATTTAAGCTGTTTAAATTTTCAGAGTAAAGATAGCTAGTCAGTTAAAATTAATTGTATTAGCCTTTTCTTTTATTTGAATATAATTGTTAAAATCACACTCCTTTAGTAGCAATATTTGTTGTATGAATATTGAATTGGCTAATTTCATACCATACCTTTAAATAGTTTTTATCACACCTTTCGTAAATTTTAATATATGGATAGTTTATGCAATTCTTAAAACATTTATATTAAATTTTACCTAGTTTTTAATCTGTTATAATTTAGTAGTAGTTAAATTTACTTTTATAGCCTACTTATATATCATTTCAAATCCATTTTATATTTTCAGAAAAAAGGCATACAATAAATAAAAAATCCATATATATTTTATGAAGCACACTGAAGGAGTTTCTAAATCTTAACCTCCAGCTGGTTTATGGAAAATTTATATAAAGTTTAACATGGAGGAGGAAACAGAATACCTCAAGCTTCCACTAGAAGATCGTTGTATTCATAAGGTACTGTATAGTAATTTTCTTAAAGCTACTTAGGTATATATGAGTATTGAAGCTACTAAGAAATTTAGATTTCATTGATAATTGATTAAAATGAATCCAATAATTATTTATTAATCAATTTTCACGAAAGGTAGTAATAAATTTGGTTGTAATGCTGTTAGACTTGGTATTTTAAGTAGTTAAGCACCTGCTCCACCTTAATAACAAGATGTTATAATTAATGTTGGAGGTATGGAGACAATGAATAGGCTATGTAGAACAAAAAAATTGTGATAATTGACAAGATCAATAAACTAGTATTATAAATTTAATAAAATTCCTGTTAAAATATTTGGGGAATTAAATTTCCTTGTATTTGATTAATATAAAGATCTCAAATTTTATTTAAAATTATAATCTTATAAAAACTAAATTTACAGTCACTGCAAATAGTTTCCAGACATGTCATTTGCATACCCTAGCTTTAACAATAACACTAGCAAATAAATAGTTTATGGTACTCAAGATATTTATCTTAGTACTTCATGTTGCTCTTGACCTTGATCACTTTTTGAGGGCATTGTTTCATGCTTTCACTTAACTTCTTGAAGTAGTTGATGCTGATATTCTTTGCCCATATCTTCATGATGGAGGACTGGAGGGTCTTAGTGATGAAGTGCCAAAGTTTGCAAGGCGCTTCTTCATATAGTTCCAGACATTTTCCATCGGGGTTTAAATGTGGATGCCTTTCAACTCAAAGATGGTGATGTTGTGGGCACCAAACTACTTGGACACCTTTAATTTGTGACCGAGTGCGGTCATGCATGAATATAGTGCACCCTTGATTGAAGGGTGTAGGTGATCTACAAAACGCAATTTTCCTGAGTAAAAGTATTGGCCCCTCTCCCCATCGCACTACTGAAAGAATGCCACGATTGTAGAATTCATTTTTTTTTTCCCAGTCTTTGGAAAAGTGAAAGAAAATATTCTTTTTAGCTATATTTTGGACTTTTAAATAGCTATCTGCTTAGCTTTAATCTAAAGAAGGAGATACTTAGCTATTTAATTCTACACAAATGATTTTAAGTGAAATTTACTCCAATACATTTCATTTGTTTCTTAAATATTAACAAAAAGTCAATTTTTATAGTTGTGGAAAGCACGTGTTAATGGATATGAAGAATGCTCAAAGCTTTTTGCCAAAATTACGGATGAGAAATCACCAGAATTTTCAAAGTTTGCACCTTTAATGAAAAAATTTGTCACAGATTCTAATGCAGTGGCTCAAGAAAAGCATTGGATGCTGTTCTTGTTTTTTAAAAATACACATCGATGAAAATAAAAGAAAATATATATATATATATATATATATATATATATATATATATATATATATATATATATATATATATATATATATATATATATATATATAAATATATATATATATATATATATATATATATATATATATATATATATATATATATATATATATATATATATATATATACTATATATATATATATAATTTTATATATATATATATATATATATATATATATATATATATATATATATATATATATATATATATATATATATATATATATATATATATATATATATATATATATTATTTTTTTTCTTCTTCTTTTACAACCAGGTTTCCATATATAGTTTTCCTTTCCACACAGGATATCATTTCAATAACAGATTACTTCAAATATGTTATTGTAGAAGTATGGTATATTATAAGGAGTTTTATTTTTAATTCTTTTGGACTCACAGGGTGAAGATTACAGGAATTGTAACAAAATGCTACTGCTCAAACAACTACTCAAGAAAAAGCCTTGGATGTTCTTCTTATGTATTGTGAAATAGAAAAGTATGAAGCAGTTGAAGAAGAACTCATCAAAGGTTTTAGTCAAAAGAATCCGAAGGTAGTTTGTGGATGCATAAAGGCCATATCAACTGCCCTTAAGTAATTATTTACAGCTAATTTTCTTCTGCCACATAATTTTGTTTTTGGGTTTTTGTACTAGTATTAAGTGTTTATATTTTACATATTTACGTATGATTACAACTCTTTCAGAGAGTTTGGCAGTAAAGTAATAAGTATAAAGCCACTTGTTAAAAGTATGGGGGCATTGTTAGAAGACAGAGATAAGAATGTAAGAGAAGAAGCAAAGAAAATGGTAATTGAAATGTACAGATGGGTTGGTCTGCTGAAACCACAATTAACGATCTTTAAACCATTCAGGTATGAACTATGTTCTAAATTTGTTTCATTCATGAATTATAATTACTAATTTTAATTTTTTTTTTGGAGTTTAGTCTTTTATAACATCAAGACATATTTATGTCTTACTGGGTGTACATTTAGTGTTTATTAGAATTCTGACATGAATGATTGGTTCATATGTCTTATGTTGCATAGCATGTTGGGTTTTATCTAGTCAATGAACAGGAAAGACACTCAAACTCATAATTAAATTATTATTATTATTATTATTATTATTATTATTATTATTATTATTATTATTATTATTATTATTATTATATAGGATCAAAGATTTGTTAAAGTTTTTTGATGTAAATGTGTAATATTAGAATATTATTTTTAAGTAAATAGACTATAACTTAGAGTATAGGAAGGGGGGTAATGACTTTATTAATGAGACATAAAGTTTTTGTAAAATTACAAAAGTAATGTTATGGAAAAGATTGTATGAAGACAAAGGAAAGAGAGTAGTAATTGTGAAAGATAAAAGAAGGTAACGTGTAAGCTGTTGCTTGAAAGATTATTATTAGTAGCCAATTTTGGTCTAATGTTGTTGTTGTTTTTATCCTTCTAAAAATTACAAAATAACTTAATTAAAGTGATTCTCTTAAATAGTCCAAATTGCTTCATGTGATTTATTATTATTAGGGTTATTAGAAGGGGTTTAAAGAATTTTTGAAATATGTATACTGCTTTATTGGGTAAATTATGTGCACATTTAAGTGTTTGTTTTCTTATAGTCATAGTTTCATTTGGTTAACTTTATTCCTCTTATTTTTTCTGTCAATTCTGAAAATGCTTTCCTGTTTTAACATATAAACTTGAGAATTGGATGAATAAATTTGCACAGTTAATAAATCTATTGAGTAGCTATATAAAATAAAAAAAGTCCTATATAATGTATTTTTGTGTTTCAGCTGAATTTTTTTCTTTCTGAGAATCATAATAATGTCGGTATTGTTGGCCAATTACTTAGTTAACTAGTTTTATTGGAATTGACCTTTAGTACACTTTTATATTCTTGTTTCATAGGTTCAAGAGTTAGAAACAGAGTTTGAGAAAATGCCGAGGAAAAACCCATTCAAACAAGATTTTACGTTCCAACAAATTAAGCCAAGCTGAAAATCAGGAAGAGGAAGGCGATGAAGGAGGAGGGGAGAAGGTTATTAATTTGTTGCATTATAAAAATACTATCGCAAATTATGTATAATTATATTCTGTAATTATTTTCTGTATAATTATATTGAAACTTTGTTTGTAACAGGTGATGAAGACGAAGCCGATGGACCAGAAGAAATAGATCCTTATGATTTAATGACTCCTGTCAATATATTGGAGAAACTTCCTGATGGGTTTTTATGAACAGGTTATCTATTTGGTGATATGTGTTTTCTTATATAACTCAGTTATCATTTTTCATTGACCTGTTTGTTACTTAACAAAATATTGCAATTGAATGTTTGCTTATATTTCTTGAAAGGTTGAAGCTAAAAAATGGCAAGACAGGAAAAAGGCAGTTGAAGATTTGCTTCCTTTAACTCAAAATTTAAGATTGGAAACTGGGGACTATGGAATCTCGTTAAAGCACTCAAAAGGTGTGTTTATATAGGCCTATATAGTATATATATATATATATATATATATATATATATATATATATATATATATATATATATATATATATATATATTATATTATATATATATAAATATATATATATATATATATATATATATATATATATATATATATATATTATATATATATATATATATATATATATATATATATATATATATATATATATATATATATATATATATATATATATATATATATTTTGATTAAACACTTGATAGCTAACTACTGTCAAAATGCTAACTACAGAAAAATATGTATTTACTAATTGTTTATATTGTTTACAGTTTTCTATTGATAGGTTTCTTCATGACACAACAAAATATAGGTATATTCATAAATAGGTATATATAACTATATAATTGGAAATAATAATTACTACAAAATATATTAACAATAATAGACAAGTAATAAGTTAACCCTGACTAAAGTGTGCGCACAATAGACGTTAGTCAACTCACCTCTTGCTAGGCCTTGCTTGAAATAACAAAATAATTACGTCCACTTTACCTTATAAGATAACGATTATACCTTTATTTCTTCTGTACCTTTTTAATATCTTTTCCTATCGTATCTTCCTTCTTTTACTATATATAACGTGAGGGCAAGCTCTTGTAGCTTTTATCCCTTCATAAACACTATTAATTACTTTATTTACGTCTTTAAATTAACATTAAATACTAAAATAAGCACAAAAAATTACACACACACTAGACAAAATACACTTAAATAAAAAAACGCTATTAGAAAAGACATCATCCAAAACTCGGCAAAGCAACAAAAAAAATAAAAAAACAATTATATATATATATATATATATATATATATATATATATATATATATATATATATATATATATATATATATATATATATATATATATATATATATAAATATATATATATATATAAATATTTCTATATAAATATAGAAAGGTTAAGAATGAGAATAGAGTCTGCTTAGAATAATGAATAGGGATGGTGCTGTAACTGATGAAATGGATGTGAGGGGAGTGTGGAAAGAACACTTCGAAAATCTGCACAATAATAACAGTAATGATGAGGTGTTAGTGAATGTGTGCGGTTTTGATGGTGCAAGAAGGAATAGGTATTTTGGGGATGAGGTTGTGTAAGGAGGAGGTAATGGGTAGGTGAGAAAGTTGAAGAATGGTAAATCTGCAGGTATAGATGAAATTACTATTGAAATGATCAAGAGCGGAGGCGAGATGGTGATTGATTGGATTTGGAAGTTGTGTAATAAAGCGTTTATGGAGGGGGTATAGTTCCAAGAGGGAGGAGGGCGGTAATAGTACCCTTGTATAGGGGTAAGAGAAAGGGAACTGTAGAAATTATGGGGAATTAGTTTATTAAGCGTAGAAGGGAAGGTATATGCTGGTATTTTGGTCGAAAGAGTGAGTCGAGTGACTGAAGGACTGATTGATGAAGAACAAGGTGCGTTTAGGAGTGGTAGAGGATGTGTGGATCAAATCTTTACATTGAAACAAATGATTGAGAAAATGAGGGAGAAGAAGAATAAATTGTATTTAGGTTTTATGGATTTGCAACAGGCGTATGATAGAGTTAATAGGGAAGCTTTATAGCAGGTGTGTTAGTGATGGTGTTGGTGGTAGGCTTCTGAATGGAATCAAAGAATGTAAATATGACGATAGTGAAGCGTGTGTAAGAATAAATGGTGTCAATGGTGATTGGTTTAGGATTAATAGAGGAGGTAAGACAGGGTTGTGTTATGTCTCCTTGGTTATTCAATTTGTATATGGATGGGGTTATGAAAGAATTTGAGGTGGGGATGGCAGGAAATGGTGTTAGAATGGTGGAGAATGGAGTTGAGTGGAGGTAGGAACCGACTAGATGCGGATGATTTGGTTCTGTGTGGCGAATCTGAAGAGAGTTTGAGAGGATTGGTAGAGAGATTTGGCAGGGTGTGTAAAAGGAGGGGTTTGAAAGTAAACGTGGATAAGAGTAAGGTTATGGTTGTGAGTGAGGACACTCCTCAGTGTGAAGTAATGTTAGATGGTGAGCAGCTAGAACAAGTGTCTGAGTTTAAATATTTAGGGTATATGTTGGATGAGAAAGGATCGACGATGCAGAGTGTAGTAGGAAAGTTGAATGGCAGGAAGGTGGCTGGTGCAATTAAATCGTTGGTGAATGCCAAGGGACTAAGTCTTGAGTGTGCTAGGGTCTTACATGAGGGTATGTTGTTACCTGTGTTATTGTATAGTAGTAAGATTATGGTCTGGAATAAGAAGTATAGATCTAAAGTTCAATGTTTCAGATGGACAATCTTAGGGGTGTGCTAGGTGTGAGAAGAATTGATAAAGAGAGGAATGACGTATTAGAGAGTGGTGTGGTGTGAAGAAAGGGGTAAATGAGAGAATAAATGAAAGTATGTTGAGATGGTTTGGTCATGTGGAAAGGATGAATGATAGTAGGTTGGTTAAGCGGATGTATAGTGGTGAGTGTGTTGGGAACCGACCGGCTGGGAGACCGAAGAGAAAGTGGATTGAGTCGGTGAACGAATGTCTGAAGGAGAGAAATGTGAGTTTGGCAGAGGCGAGAATAAAGGTGCATGATAGGAGAATGGCGGGGTTTTGTATGGGGGCATGGTTGTGGCCCACCTGGGCTAGGGGATGAACCCTTACATTGACGATTTACCATAGTGAGGGTCCGTCGCGGTCCCATGATGCTCTAGGGTGGATTTTCTGTCTGTGACGAGCTCTCACTAATTAATGGTACAGAGGGGGCGGTAAGGCTGGGCTTTCTTTCGACATTTGTCATGTTCTCCTACTGCTTTTCTTTTCCGATCCTTGTCGCACCTTACCCCCAATCTTGGGGCAAGAAGGAAAGGTGAAGAAAGAAAGATATATATATATATATATATATATGCATATATAGATATATATATATATATATATATATATATATATATATATATATATATATATATATATATATATATATATATATATATATATATATATATATTGACAGAGAGAGAGAGAAAGTAAAAAATATATGTACAGAATTATTATAATAACTTGCGGTGCTTAGATAAATATACTATAAAGAAGTATACATAAGGACAATTTCTTTACTATAATATCATAATTTTTAAATCTGAACTAAATAAATTTTAAATTAGAAATTTGATTATAATTTCTTTTTCTTTTTCTTTTTCAGATCATTGCCAAAGATTCAAATGTAATGATAATAGCTTTAGCTGGCCAGTGTTTATGTGGGATGGCAAAAGGCTTAAAAAGGAAATTTAATCCTTATGCTGTAAGTTGTTTAGAGACTATTTTTGAAAAATTTAAGGAGAAAAAAATTAATGTCGTTACATCATTGCGTGAAGCTTCCGATGCCATATTCCAGTCTGTAAGTTGTATTCAGTCATTGCCGTGTAACTAAATTTATAGTTTTGTAAATATTGCTCTTGAAATATTGTCAATTTTTTAAAGACTAATATTGAAGCCATTCAAGAAATCGCCTGTGCTGCTCTCGGAAATAAAAATCCAAATGTTAAAGCTGAAACTGCGTCTTTCTTAGCCAGAGCTTTCTGTTATTGCATCCAGTTCTCCTATCCAAAAAGGTTCTCAAGCCCTACATAACAGAGCTTCTGAAGACTTTAAATGAATCAGGTAAAGAGCAAAAACTAAAAATAACATTTTGTCAAATATATATATATATATATATATATATATTTATATAAAGATATATATATATATATATATATACTATATATATATATATATATATATATATATATATATATATTACCTTCTTACCTTCTCGCCCTTACCACCCTACCTTCCTAGCGGCAACACTGTTTTCAGATACCTCGCCGCCGCCGCCAGTCTCCTTCACAGATCGCCTCATGTTGACGGTTAGAGTGACAGTCTAGTAGGAAATGTGACACAGTTACTGAACCTGGTTACAATTTGTTTAGATATTCAAGGTGGTTTGATTAAGGTTGAATCTATATTTATTGTGTTGCAAATTTGGGTGGTGGCAGCATCTTAGTTTGGCTAAGGATGAGTGAATAGTTCTTGGGAGAGAGTTAAATTCAGAAGCTATTTCAGGTGGATGCTCATTTAGTATATTGTTTGGTTGTCAGTTTCTTTAATAGTTTTCGGTTAGGTGTTGTGTGGATTTGTTTGGTGGAATGTTATTCAGAATTTCTTTGTGGAATAATGCTGGAGAGGACGGAAGTTGTTTAAACCTGGGATATATTTGGTTAGAAAGAGCGGTGTGACATAGGGGCTGAGGTGTTTGTGTTTTGGGGTAGAATTGAGTGCCTATCATTTCTAAGTGTTTGTCTATGTTAAGTATTTTTGTTTCTTTATGCAGATGTTGTTGTGGTGTTGTAGATGTGCATCCTGTTATAAATTCTAAGTGCCTTGTTTTAAGTTATTTGAAATTATCTTATATTTCCCCTGGTCAGTAATGGGTGCCTTATTGGTGAGGCGTAATTTAGTGTTGGGGTCATTCTGCATCAAATCAACACAAATTTACTGAAAATTTTACCTCACCAACTCTGATTTCCACGAAATTTTCAACAATGCTTAGCTTTATAGAGACTGAATAATAAAAAATTTTTAGGAAAATATTTCAAACCATTTAGAAACTACGTCCATGTAAAGTTCGAGAAAAATCTTGGAAAATGTGAGACCAGCATATATTCAAATTAAGATAGCAACTCTTCTAGTTAAGCTAGAACAATGAGAATAATGTCATTTTGTAGCTTTTTTCAAAATCTATGTAAAATTTGAATTAAAATATTTTTGTAGAAGTACATGATTAAAAATTTTCAAACAAAATAAGCTTATGCCTTATACATATGTTAAATGTCTGGCAAAGTTTAGTTATGGGATGATGATGGCTTCATATTTTAAAATATTAAAAAACAATGTTTTACAAAAATTTGGGATTTTGAACATTCTAAGTACTATATAACTCAAAATATGTATTTATATCAAAACAAAGTGAAAATTAATCCTTTGAAAAATCCCATCTTACAAAGAAAAATATTTATTGATATTAATTTGTACTTTTTAAACTATTTAAAACTTTTTTACTACTTGCCTTTTTAATTCCGGTTTTCATTGGTGGTAGTTTGAAAAAGCATTATCCGTTTTAGAAAGGTCATCTTTTGAAAGCACATAAAACCTTCCAGTTGGGGTTGTAGGATTCACTTTACACAGAACATCTATGATAGGTACCCATAATACATCAGGCTTTCGTGAATAAGCAAATGAAAGAGAAGGACCAGATGGTTCAAGAAATGTTACATAAATTTCATCAAGTTCTTGATTTTTCTCCAGAACATAAGCTAACCACCACTTGTTATTGTACACTACAGTAATGTATCCAAATATATCATCTATGTGGAATTTTTGCGGTGATAGTGTCACAATTTCGGTGTAATATTCGGTAGCCTCTGAAAACAATTTGACACGTATCTTTGATGTGCTTGAATTCACTGGTAGGAAAGCATGAAATTGCTGTGTTCCACGAATAGTTAATGCTTGCCTAAAACGATCACACAAGAAGGATTCTGATTGCACATACTCTTCTTGAGTTGAATATGCAAAGTTTACTGATGGGATATATTCAACTACCCACTGAAAGAGTTGAGTAGGTGTCAGTATTTGATGCTCATAAGGCCATTGTAGACTAGCTCGTGCTGAGAGTCTTTTCACAGCACCACCAAGTCCATCACAGTTGCTTACCATGTGGCTGAAAAATGCCATTCAGCTTCAACATTAAAATCCTCTTTATGAAAACACAAGTTGGAGAAATTCTTTTTGTTTTTATATTGTGCAGCAGATCCATCAGAATAATAAAAAATCTTTTTGGGTACCTTTTGGAATTTTGTTGTCAGAAAGTTGATAAGCTTTTTTTGAAAGGTGTACACAGCTACAGTGTTATGTTGTAAACAATCGGAAATTATGACATAATTTAGGTGTTCGGTTTTTCTTCTCCTTTAAAGTATATTACAAAAGGATGTATAGTGACTTGATCGCTAGACCAGTGGAAACTCTGGTCTTCATTTTGCATAACTATGGAATAGTTCTCTGAAAAATCTAAGTTAACTGCAAATTCAGATTCTTGAAGGTTTTCCTTTATGCTGTTCATGAATGATGATTGTTGTTTTGCAATGAAATCATGCCACACTAAACGTGACAACTTATTACACAATAAGTCTATAAATTCTGATGATGATTTTTCAATGGTCTCTTAAGTTGCAGCGATCAACAGAAATCCATTGGCGGAACATTACCTTTTCAATAGCATTGTTTTCAAGCGTCTTTTCTAGAAGTTGTCTTATTGCACCTTCACCAGGACAAATCATACAGTTACCAAGATTGCAAGCTATTGAGGGTGGATTGCACAACATTTTTACAAGACAATGTTTATATAGGTTTTTAATTCGCCATTTGTTAGCACTCCTAGCTTGCTATTTTCTAACATCAACTTGACATTTTGGTGAATTGTACACACACATACAGCATGAGTGCCGCTTTGACCAGCTAGTACACATTGTTTTGGCCTCAACTCCGCAAATTTAGAGAAACCAATTTTCATGTTGGGAAACCTTTCTTTGAATAATCTGTGGGCCTCTTTTAAGTTGCATAGTATGAGCCTTTTTTGAATTTTCTTTTTATATCCATCTGATTCTACTACTGTTATGCAATCTTTTACACCTGGCATTGCCCTGCTGATGTCATCATTTTTGTAAAATGAACGAACAGTTTGCGCTATATCCTCTGGTAGATGCTTCCCTGGTTTTGGGTTAGGACTTTCCAAAATGCCCTTTTCTTTTAGCAGTTTTTTGGACTGCTGTACCATGAAATTTGGTGCATTGAATTCTCTCATGATTTTTCGTATGGACCACGTGTCTGGTAGGCAAGTTAGTATCATTAACTTTTTGTCCTATTTGTATAATTTGAATATTGAACTTTCAGATTTTGCAGAACTGACTGTTCTAGATCCTCAGCATTATTGTCTGAGTCTTCTGCTGCCCTAAAAATGTTACGCTTCAGAGCTGAGTCAATCTTTTTTACTTTAGACTTAGAATAATACTTTGACACAATTTTCTTTTTGTCAATTGGAGACTCCCCTAACTCTTGAAGAGAAATGTTGAGCCCCTCAACCACTTCTGATTGCAATGTAAAGCTAGGGTCTTTGTCTGAGGAATCTGAACTATTGGTATGATCAATTTCGAGATGAGAAGTAGAGGGCTAGGCAGTGTTTCTATTTTTTAAAACAGCAAGTTCTTTTCTACAACTATCACAGATTGAAGCTCCATGAGGCATTTCAGGAATTATGTCACACATCCATTTCGTAACCTTTCTTAATTTCTTTCTGTCCCATACAAAGTGATTAGCCTTCTTTGTTGGGTTAAAACACTGCACCCTTACAAATGTTGTACCAC
>JABUQX010086092.1:0-17500 GCA_015478945.1 Trachelipus rathkii | reverse complement strand
ATTAGTTATACCATAAATGAGAATCTAGACATTATTTGCATAACTGAGGCATGGGTTAATGAAGAATTATATAAAGACTCCTTTCAGGAATATGAAATAGACGGATATTCACTTTATTTATACAGCGTAGAGGAAAAGGTGGGGGTGTTTCGCTTTATATTAAAAAGCAATATTCAATCTGTATTAATGACTGACTTTAAAACTAATCATGATATTGAATCAGTATGGGTAGATATCCTTATGTTTAATAAATCATATAGAATAGGGGCATTTTATAGACCTCCTGGCCAGAGTCAAGAGTTAGATGCGGAAATTGTGAAAGAAATTGAGACAGCATGCCACAATAAAGAAAAGGTATAGCCATAATGGGTGATTTTAATTTTCCTGGCATTCAATGGGATTCTTCTAATACGGACCAGAGTAGTTCAGTATTTATAAATTGTATACTAGATAACTTTTAGATGGTCCATGAACCCACAAGACACAATGCACTATTAGACTTAATATTAACTAATGATGGGTGTATGGTGGGTGAGGTTAGAGTTGAGAATTTAGGAGTTAGTGACCATAATATAATTAGATTTAATATGAATGTGATATCTGGGCCCAAATTGCAAGCTAATAAGGAACAAATCCTAGATTTCCGAAATGGCGATTTTACCAAATTACGAGACATGCTTAGTATAACTGACTGGGATAAAGAGTTTAAAGACCAAAACTTGTTTTATCATGTGGGAACAGTAGCAAGTTTTAATGAATATTCAGTCAGCAGGTTTTAAAAATTAACCCATTAGGGTGGCGAAGAGAAAACCTGTTTGGTGGAATAGAGAAAAGGGAGAAAATCAACGAAAAGCGTAGATGTTTAAAATATTCAAGGGTAGCTAAGGAAGATGATTTAGAAAATTATAGGAAAAATAAAAACATTAACCAGTCAATAAGAAAGGCAAGAAGGCAAATTAATTTAGCAAAGGAATAGTAATAAGGACCTGAAGAAGTTTTTAGCTTTTATAAATTTAAAAGTAAGAATAGGACAATTGGTCCAATTAAAATTGATGAAAATTTAGTGAGTTCAGATAAAGGAGTTGGTTAACATTTTCAATGCTTATTTTGCTTCAGTGTTTACTGAGGAAAGATTAGATAATAGTTTGGAGACTAATAGTTCTTGTGTGCATGTAACAAATAGACTTACAGAATTTGAATTTGATGTAAAAGATGTTAACGTTTACTAGACCATATTGATCCAACTAAAACTGCGAGGCCCTGATGGTATATTTGGTAGAATTTTTAAGGAGGGTAGTACTAGCATTGAAAAGACACTGTATTTGATTTTAAGCGATCTATAACATTTGGTGAAATGTGCCAGATGACTGGAAAACGGCACATGTTGTGCCTATTTATAAGAAAGGTAGTAAGGAAGATTTGGGAAATTATAGGCCAGTTAGCCTAACATCTCTGGTTGTAAAGGTTCTGGAAAAATTACTGAAAGGTCATATAGAGAAATATTTAGAAGATAACAAGGTATTGTATGACTCCCAGCACGGTTTCAGAAAGAGTAGGTCATGTCAGACAAACCTTTTAGAATTTATGGAATTCATTACTACTTGCATTGACAATTATTCCAGTTGATATTATATATTTACACTTTAGCAAAGCTTTTGATAAGGTTCCCCACATAAGGCTGATGAAGAAGATATTGCAATGTGGTATAGGTGGAGTGGTATATGGTTGGATTAAAGAGTGGTTGTGGAATAGAAAACAGTGTGTACAACTAAATGGCAATAAGTCATCATGGGAAATAGTGAAGAGTGGTGTCCCACAGGGTTCAGTGCTGGGGCCACTGTTGTTTCTCATATATATAAATGATTTAGACCAGGGACTTAAATGCAATGTTTCTAAGTTTGCTGACGATACCAAAGTGGCCACCTCAGTTTGGAATAGTGAGGGATGTATAAAGATTCAAAATGATCTTGATAAACTTCTTGGGTGGGCAGATAAGTGGCAAATGAATTTTAATAGTAAAGTGTAAGGTTCTTCACCTAGGTTACTCAAATAAAAGTTTTAACTATGATATGAATGGGGATTGGCTTGAGTCTGTGGACCAGGAAAAAGATTTAGGTGTGATTATAAGCAGTAATTTGAAAGTAGCTAATCAGTGTTTGGAAGCTAGAAATAAAGCTAATAAGATGCTGGGCATAATAAATCGCAATGTTGTTTACAAAAGCAAGGAAGTTATAAGTAAACTATATAGCTATGTTAGGCCAATAATGGAGTATTGCACAAGTTTGGGCCCCTTACTTAAAGAAAGACTTAGATATGCTAGAGAGGTGCAACATAGAGCAACAAAGATGATTTCTGGGTTTTGAGGGTAAGAGCTACGAGGAGAGGCTGAAGAAGGAGTTAGGAATGTTTTTCTGTAGAAGGCGATTTCTCAGAGGGGACATGATACAAGTCTACAAAATTTTTACATCTATTGATAATACGGAGACCAATAAATTCTTTATAGTAGAGCACGGACGGGAGACCAGGGGGCATAACAAAGAAAATTAAGAAAAACAATGCAATCTTGATATAAGAAAGTATACATTCAGCAATAGGATTGTTAAATTTTGGAATATTTTGGCACAGGGGTTGTTGAGTGTGACTCAATTGCAACATTTAAGAAAGGTTTGGATAGGTATATGGATGGGTTGGGTATCACATAGTATATTTAGACGACGAAGCCAAATTGGCTGGTTTCTAGTTATAGTAGTTAGTAATGTTATAGCTACTGCATGTGTGGTGACCATAACTTAGTTATTAAGGCATGTGGATGGTTTGGGTAACATGTATCATTTTTTTTTTACTAACCAAATTGGTGGATTTTGGTTACAGAAATTTGACAAGCCCTAGGGTGCTTTATGATTTGCAGGAGAGCATGTTTGGTTGGTGGGTTGACTGGGACGGTCTCGATAGGTATGTGGCTGCTATTGTCTCTATATTTCTTATGTTCTTATGATCTTATCAGTCATATCAAAATTAAATTTGGCTGATCACGCTGATGAGCCCAGTGATAATGAGCAGTAGTCACAGCACAGTAGCCAGTACTCAGTAGTGACTGGGGTCTGGGAGTGGGGACTAGTGATTGGTGAATCAAGTTGATATTTCAAAGCCAAATATTTAATTTGGTCATTCACTCATCCTCTTCATTTACAATCTTGGTATAATTTTTAATTTCAATATTTTTATTATTTCATTTGCATCCCTTAAGTCACTTTTGAGTTTTGTCATTCAGACTCATTATATATATATATATATATATATATATATATATATATATATATATTTAAATATGAATATATATATATATATATATATATATATATATATATATATATATATATATATATATATATATATATATATATATATATATATATATATATATATATATATATATATATATATATATATATATATATATATATATATATATATATACTATATATATATATAATATATATATATATATATATATATATATATATAAATATGATTATATGATACAAATGTAAAATACATAGTTAAATTAGTAAGTAGAAGTCTACAAACAGCAGTCTGCAGGCTACAACCTACTGAAATTGTAACGAGATAAAATATAAGAGAAGGTAGTTCTGCTATTTTATAAATCATAATGGAATGGAATATTGTTTAATTTCAAGTATCCTTATATTTGAAAAATGAAAATACTCAAGTGAAAAATCATATTAGCCTCTTTATATTTTTAAAAATACATTTAATGAAAAAAACGAAAAAACTGAAAAACAAAAAAAACAAGAAAAACATGTTTTTCTAGAAAAAACACGATTTAGAAACAGCTGGCTTCCAGCCTAAACATACCCCCCATAGCAAAACCTATCGCCTCAAGACTTAGTCCCTTTACATCCACCAATGATTTAATTGCACCATCCACCTTCCTGACATTCACAACTTTCCTACTACACTCTGCATCATCCGTTCCCTTTTCATCCAACATATGTCCTAAATATTTAAACTCAGACATTTGTTCCAGCTTCTCACTATCTAGCATAACTTCACATCGAGGAATATCCTCACTCACAATCATAACCTTACTCTTATTACGTTTACTTTCAAACCTCCTTTTACACACCCTATTAAATCTCTCTACCAATCCTCTCAAACTCTTCAGATTCGCCACAAACAAATCATCCACATATAATAGCATTAGACACCCTCCACTCTCTTCCGTTCTCCATCATTCTAACACTATCCCCTGCCACTCCCACCTCTTATTCTTTCATAACCCCATCCATATACAAATTGAATAACCAAGGAGACATAACACATCCCTGCCTCACTCCGATATTAATATTAAAACAATCACTTTCGACTCCATTTATTCTTACACACGCTTCACTATTGTCATATATATATATATATATATATATATATATATATATATATATATATATATATATATATATATATATATATATATATATATATATATATATATATATATATATATATATATATATATATATATATATATATATATATATATATATATTTTTATATATATACGGTAAATTTCTAAATATATATATATATATATATATATATATATATATATATATATATATATATATATATATATATATATATATATATATATATATATATATATATATATATATATATATATATATATATATATATATATACGGTTAATAATGAGAATTAGGGGAATCTGCTTAGAATAATGAATAAGGATGGTGCTTTCGTAACTGATGAAATGGATATCAGGGGAGTGTGGAGGAAACAAAAATCTGCATAATATTGGCAGTAATGAAAAGGTGATAGTGAATGTGTGAGGGTTTGATGGTGCAAGAAGAATAGGTATTTTGGGGATGAGGTCATTAGTAAGGAGAAGGTAATAGGCAGAGTGAGAAAGTTAACGAATGATACATTAAATCTGCAGGTATAGTTGAAATTACTGGTGGAAATGATCAAGAATGGACGAGATGGTGATTGATTGGATTTGGGATTTGTGTAACAAAGTGTTTATGGAGGGTATAGTTCTGAGGAATTAGGAGAGCAGTAATAGGTACCCTTATATAAGGGTAAGGGAAGGGTGGGATGGTTTAAACCATTTGGTTTAAACCATTGGTTTAAACCATGGTTTAAACCACATTAAAAAAACCAATGGTTTAAACCATAAAAAATGCATGCATAAAAATATTTAAAAATGCATTGTGTGGTTTCTTAGCATTTTGATATAGTTTCTCAATTTTTCAATCAGAAGAGTAACTGAAGACAATAAAAATTTTCATGCTGATTTTATATTATTGTGAGGAATGATTATATATATATATATATATATATATATATATATATATATATATATATATATATATATATATATATATATATATATATATATATATATATATATATATATATATATATATATATATATATATATATATACTATATATATATATATATATATAATATATATATATATATATATATATATATATATATATATATATATATATATATATAATTACCATTTGACATGTTCCTATGATAATAATATGACTCTTGAGGATTTCATTTCTACCATGGAATATGGAAACCAGGAATTCATAATAAACAATTTGTGGGTGGCTGGCATCAACCAAGCTGAAGGCAATGACTGTAAACTAAGTGATGTTTATATTTGGAAAAATATGAATGCTGGAATAGAACAGCTTAATCCACCCTCAACAGATAAGATTTAAAAACAAAGAGGAAGTAAAGGAGGTATCATCAGGCAGTAACAGGAAGCTCACTTATTGGCATATATTTTTAACCCAAGATATCAGACCACAGTACTTCCAAAGGATGAGTATTCAAAAGCAGTGGAATTTATGGAATAAAATCAAGAGCAAATTCTCCTCCATTTCATAAAAGTTACCTATTTGATGAATCTCTGTTGTCAGCAGTGACTCCTTCATCTTGGTACAGAATCTCTCAAAGAAAAATTAGATGAGAAGGTCATATATAAAATAATAAAATATTAAAATCAACTTCATCAACTGCTAATGTTGAAGGGTATTTTCCAACTTTTGGACTTGTGCACACTCCAACATTGCAGTCAGGTTGAGCTAAAGCAGGGAGATTAGTATGTATTGTATAAAAATCTGAAAGAAAAGTTTAGTTTCGACCTTAAATATGAATATCTCTCTCTCTCTCTCTCTCTCTCTCTCTCTCTCTCTATATATATATATATATATAACAGGAATATTTCGATCTAAAGATATATATATATATATATATATATATATATATATATATATATATATATATATATATATATATATATATATATATATATATATATATATATATATATATATATATATATATATATTTATATATATATATATATATTCTAGTATTCAAATATAAAGGTAAATAAGAATTCATTTGTATATCATTTAGGTTAATTTGAATAAACCTTTCTTTATGCGTTTTTTTTTTTTTTTTTTGTGAAATAATAAAGTATAACCTTTTTTTTAAGATAGAGTTTATATATTATAATATACCTTCTTATTTTTTACTTATGAGTTTATGTAAAACTCAAAAAATAATAATTATTTTATACCAGTTTACAGTTATGAAAAAAATTTGAAATTTAAGAATCTAAAGAAATTTATTAAGGAATTTTAAAATATGTGTTAGCACATGTGTATAACAGTTTCCAGTAGTGATTTTTGCCTTTAAAATCTATTAAAACCAATAAAAACCACATTAAAACCATCAAAATAGCATAAAAAGCCATTGGTTTATTTGGTTTATTTAAAAAAAGTTTTTTTTTTTAAACATGGTTTTTTTCCAACCCTAGGTAAGGGGATAAGGGTGCCTGTGGGAATTAAAGGGGAATTACTTTATTGAGAGTTGTAGGGAAGATATATGCTGGTATTTTGGTCGAGTGAGTGCGTTGAGTGACTGAAAGATTGAATGGTGTAGAACAAGGTGCGTTTAGAAGTGATAGAAGATGTGTGGATCAAATCTTTGCATTGAAATAATAAGTTGAACTTCAGATGGACAGTCTTAGGGGAGTGTTAGGTGTGAGAAGAATTGATAAAATGAGGAATGAACATATTTAAGGGTTGTGTGGTGTGAAGAAAGGGGTAAATGAGAGAAAAAATAAAAGTACATTGAGATGGTTTGGTCATGTGGAAAGGATGGATGATAGTCGGTTGGTTAAGCGGATGTATAGTGGTGAGTGTGCTGGGAATCGACCGGCTGGGAGACCGAAGAAAAAGTAGATTGAGTCAGTAAAGGAATGCCTGGAGGAGAGAAATGTGAGTTTGGCAGAGGCAAGAAGAAAGGTGCATAATAGGAGTGAATGGCGGGGTTTTGTGAGAGGGTATTACTGTGGCCCACCTGAGCCAAGTGATGAACCCTATATTGATGAGATGCCATAGTGAGGGTCCATCGCGGTCCCGTGAAGCTCTAGGGTGGATTTTCTGAAAAGTATAAAGAGTGCTTTCTTTTCGACTTGCGTCAAATTCTTCTACTAGTTTTCTATTTCCGGTGCATGTTGCGCACCTTACCCCCAGTCTTGGGGAGAGAAGGTGGGTGATGATGGTGATGATGATGATGATATATAAATACAAATACAATACATAAATACAAATGCTTAAAATGAAATAACTATTCTTTGAATGTTTTTTTTATAAATGCTGTCAATAATCCATCCTTTACTGATAATTTTATAAATGCCCAGTTTTTGGGCGGGCATTTATGAAATGGACAAATGCCTGGACAAATGCCCATTTTATAAATGCCTGCCCACTGGGCATTTGCCCAGCGTACATCAATATATATATATATATATATATATATATATATATATATATATATATATATATATATATACATATATATCTGCCCACTATATATATACCAAAAATATATATATATATATATATATATATATATATATATATATATATATATATATATATATATATATATATATATATATATATATATATATATATATATATGATGATGAGGACGATTATGAAATTTTACCGCTGAGTCGATGATGATTATAGTAAATTCTGCCGATGACGACATGACGATTAATTGAAAAAAAACTATTTTAAAAATTCCTTTCTCTCTCTCTCTCTCTCTCTCTCTCTCTCTCTCTCTCTCTCTCTCTCTCTCTCTCTCTCTCTCTCTCTCTCTCTCTCTCTCTCTCTCTCTCTCTCTCTCTCTCTCTCTCTCTCTCTCTCTCTCTACTCTCTCTCTCTCTCTCTCTCTCTCTCTCTCTCTCTCTCTCTCTCTCTCTCTCTCTCTCTCTCTCTCTCTCTCTCTCTCTCTTTCTCTCTCTCTCTCTCTCTCTCTCTCTCTCTCTCTCTCTCTCTCTCTCTCTCTCTCTTTCTCTCTTTCTCTCTCTCTCTTTTTCTCTCTTTCTATCTCTCTCTCTCTCTCTTCTCACTTTCTCTCTCTTTCTCTCTCTCTACCTCTCTCTCTCTCTCTCTCTCTCTCTCTCTCTCTCTCTCTCTCTCTCTCTCTCTCTCTCTCTCTCTTTCTCTCTCTCTCTCTCTCTCTATATATATATATATATATATCTCTGTTGAACTCTCTTTATATATATATATATATATATATATATATATATATATTTATATTTACTTTTTATATATATACAGCATATATATATATATATATATATATATATATATATATATATATATATATATATATATATATATATATACTATATGTGTAGAGAGGAGGGGGAGGGGGTTCACCCTAAATTATTTTATAGGTCAAAATTTTTGATTCCACTTAAGTCTCAATAATAATAATAATAATAATAATAATAATAATAATAATAATAATAATAATAATAATAATAATAATAATAATAATAATAATAGTTAATCAATGAAAAGGAAAAGTATTTATTAATGGAAATGAGGAGACATGTTTGTGGTCCGTAACAATTTCTTAGGTCAAGTGGCTGTTCCTCATACATGTATAAAATATTTAGACCAGGGACTTAAATGTAAGGTTTCCAAGTTTGCAGATGATAGCAAATTGGCTACCTCAATAAGAATAATGATGGATGTATAAAGATTTAAAAGATAAGGAGGAGCTGTAATCGTTGATGGGATGAGCAGGTTCATTCCTTCTTCAGCTAAATTTTTCTTTCCTCATTCATTCCTTCTAAAACTAAATCTTTCTTTCCTCATAATCCATAGTTCGATCGTGCTTATTCTCTGGCCATTTAGGCTAGAGACAGTGCCTATCGAGTGTGGAAAAATTCTCGTTCTCCTATCACTCTCGCTAATTTTCATTCAGCTAGAAATAGTTGCAGGGATACTCTTCGACGAGCAAAGCTGGCTTTCATCAAAGGAAAGTGCGCTAACCTCCTTGGTTCTCCTACTGACAAATCTTTCATCTCTAGCAATTTCTGTAAATCTGCCTTTCCTCCTCTTATTCGATCTGATCATTGTGTTGCTAATTCTCCAACTGAAAAGGCTAATCTCTTCGGCCCCTCGCTCAACTATATTCTCTATGTCTCAATACTAGCACTTTCCCTCCCTCAGTGTTGGAAGCTCTCACATGTCCAACCTATTCCGAAAAAAGGAAGCCGCTCTGATCCTTCTAACTATCGCCCTGTAGCTCTCACTTGTATTCTATCTAAGATCTTTGAAACCCTTCTCAACTCACTTCTTAGATCATCTGAAACTCACTCCGATCGCCAGTACGGCTCTCGTTGCACGAAGTCTACTGGCGATATACATTCCTATCTAACCGATTTATGGTTTTTCGCTCTTAAGAACTACGGGGAGACTTGGGTGGTGGCGCTTGACATATTCAAAGCATTTGACCGAGTATGGCACGCGTCACTGCTCTCCAAGCTCCCCTCCTTTGGGTTTCCTCCTTCTCTTTGCTTACTTATATCTAGCTTTTTTTCAAATCGCTCAATATCGGCTGTTGTTGATGGGGCGACTTCTTCTTTCTTTTCTGTCAATAGTGGTGTTCCTCAGGGTTCTGTCTTATCTCCTACTTTATTCCTACTTTTCGTGTGAATCTTCTCACCACTCTAATGTCCACTCATTCTATGAGCTCACGTTTAATTTTCTTCACTCATATCATTCTCCCACTGAATTACCTCTCGTCTAATCTTTCCGATTTTATCCTAGCTGGTGGATGAAATAACTTTGTGAAAAATTCAATTCTTTAAAAACCCAACTTTTACAAATCTCCTTCTCCAAAATACCTTCTAACTTTCCTGTCTCTTTCGACGGTTCTGTCGTCTCTCCTGTTGACAATATAAACACCCTTGGCCTTAACATGAACAAAAAATGTCTTGGAAATCTCACATCACAGCATGATTCGCTAGGGCGGCCTCAAGAACTGGAAGTTACTGTTGGAAGAAATGTGAGACTTATACGCTTTTCTCAGTTGCTCCGCTATACAAGGTCTCATCCGCCCATGTATGGAGTACTGTTCTCATATCCGGGGGGCTCTGGTTTCACCCGACTTTTGGACAGGGTCGAGTCAACGGCAAAAAGGCTTATAAACTGTTCTGTACTTTCCAGTTCACTTGACCCTCTATCTTTGCGAGGCGATGTTGGTGCTTTATCTCTATCCTATAGGTACCGCAGCAGCAGGTGCTCGAACTTATCCTCGCGTACCACCACCTTTACGACACCCTCGTAAAGCACAATAGGTACTGTATCTGCGCACGAGTATTGTGTTGACATTGGTAACTCAAGGCTAGTTTGCTGTGGTGCTTCCTTCTTTCCCACCACCTCTGTTTTGTGGAATTCTCTTCCATCTTCTGTATTTCCTACTGAATTTAATCTCCTCACTTTAAAGCCTGCGTCAGTGCTCATATGCGTAATTTGCGCTAGAGGGTGAACTTTTGAGAGTACTACACCCCCTCCTTGAATAGGGCTCTGCCTGTGAGTGGTGGTGACAACTGTAAAAAAAGAAAAAAATCCTGTGGAAAATGAACTGAATCTCCTATTCCCCCAATCCAAAACATCATTCAGATTATCCCAGAAAATCGTACTCTTTTCAACATTACCTTCAGATGGATCATATGTCGCAACCACACAAATTTTGACCTTTTCAAACAAATTTAACCTTTAGACTTCTAGTACTCACACACACAAAATCTACCATAGCTCTCTACCACAACTCACTCATCAGAATTGCAAATCCTTCTATCCCCTCTCATTACATTCCTGGCAAAAGAAACACATTTCACACCACACCACACCACTCATTTCCACCGTTTCCTTTATCTTTGTTTCAGTCACGGCGAACAAATCAATTTGCCCTTTCATCCATCCATCTCCTCTCTCATCTCCTCTTATTTGTCTATCCTGACATTTCATATACAGATACGATTCTTACATTTTCCGAAGGATAGAAGGGCGCTTCCTGCGATCTGACCTTCTCCGAGGCATGCATTAACATTCCTGGCAAAAGATAAGTGATAGTGGGCAGCTAACCACCGTCCCTTAGTCGACCTCTACGACACGCAGGACATACGATGTGGGTAAAATTTTCTCCCTACACGTATGGATATAAGGGATAGGGATGTCTGTAGATGTTGTCTTAGAAGAGGGGTGTGGATATAAGTATGTGTATATGATATGTTGTCTGGAGGATGAGTGTGGATATGAACGCATAACAGAAAGGCGAGCCATTAGGCACTGGAATGTCATACATACCATAAGCAAAATGGGTATATATATATATATATATATATATATATATATATATATATATATATATATATATATATATATATATATATATATATATATATATATATATATATATATATATATATATATATATATATATATATATATATATATATATATATATATATATATATATATAAAAATTATTATTATTATTATTATTTTTTTTATTATTATTATTATTATTTTTTTTATTATTATTATTATTATTATTATTGAGTTTTAATATTATTCAAAATTCTTAATATTTGTTCAATTAATCGGCGAAATTTGCCGATGACGATGACGATTTTAAAAAAATATGCCGATGTTTGCGGTTGCGGTTGCGATTATTCGATCCATCACTAATATATATATATATATATATATATATATATATATATATATATATATATATATATATATATATATATATATATATATATATATATATATATATATATATATATATATATATATAAAATATCAAATATTATCATTATTTTAAAAATATATAAACTCAAATATATATATATATATATATATATATATATATATATATATATATATATATATACCATATATATATATATATATATATATATATATATATATATATATATATATATATATATATATATATATATATATATATATATATATAAATAATAATAATAATAATAATAATAATAATAATAATAATAATAATAATAATAATAATAATAATAATAATAATAACTTTTATGACAGATTCAAGTGTGAGAGAGAATTCAGCAGAAGCAATAGGAACAGCCTTGAAAGTTGTTGGGGAAAAAATATTGAGTCCCTTTTTGGCAGACGTTGATGCTCTAAAAATGCAGAAGGTATCATTTTATTACTTTTAATTACACTTCATTGATGTATTTAAATTATTTTAATATAATTTTTTAAAAAATTATTTTACAAACTTTGAATCCACCTCAGTCAAACAAATGAAACAATTTTTAAATTTGAAAAATTATATGAAAAATTTAATTACTTTTCGGTCTGGAATTTAGCTGTAATTGAAATTGCCAAGAATTTCCCTAGCTTTCATTATCACAATTAAATAGATTGAATGGCAGTATTTAATTAAATTTCATAACAAGGGTACGGATCCTTTTTAACCTTCAAAAGATGATGCATGTTTCATTTTTTAGGTCAAAGAATTTGCTGAGAAAGCAGAAATCAAAGTTAAGGCTAAACCGGTGAAAGCTAAACCAGCTCCTAAACCTGCGGCACCAGCAAAGGAACCTGCTTCAAAACCGGTTGCTAAGAAGATTCCTCCAAGGCTTCAGAATGGACGACCTAATAGTTCTGAGGGAGGTCTGCAAAAGAGTAAAAAACGTAATATATTGCACGCATCATATTTTAGGTGTCTAAAATTAGTTTTTATTAAGTTTATGGAAGGTGGAGTATTTAATTGGTTCCCAAGAAATACACACATCAAATACAGGTCAAACACTGTTTCATGGTGATATATAAAATGTGTTTAATATTTTCTGTAAAAAAAAAAAAAAAATCTTTTAATTCTTCTTCTTCATCATCTACCTTTTTTCCCAAGATTGAGAGTAAGGTGCGTTACATGCATCGGAAAAGAAAAGCAGTAGAAGAATATGACAAAAGTCGAAAAGAAAGCCCAGCCTTACTGCCCCCTCTGTACCATTAATTAGTGAGAACTCGTCGCAGACAGAAAATCCACCCTAGAACTTCACGGAACCGCGACGGACCCTCACTATGGTAAATCGTCAATGTAAGGATTCATCCCTTGGCCTTGGTGGGCCACAACCATACCCCCTCACAAAACTCCGCCATTCACTCCGATTAAGCACCTTAATTCTCGCCTCTGCCAAACTCACATTTCTCCTTCAAACATTCGTTTACTGACTCAATCCATTTTTTCTTCGGTCTCCCAGCCGGTCGGTACCAACACACTCGCCACTAACATCCGCTTAACCAACTGACTATCTTCCATCCTTTCCACATGACCGGTCGATTCCCAGCACACACACCACTACACATTCTCTTAGCTTAACCAATCGACTATCATTCATCCTTTCCGCCTGACCAAACCATCTCAATGTACTTTCATTTATTCTCCCATTTACCCCTTTCTTCACACCACACCCAACTTCTCTAATACGTTCATATAATCTTTTCAATTCTTCTCACACCAACTCTACCCCTAAAATGTCATCTAACACATTGAACTTTAGACTATACCTGCTATTCATAGTTCTCACTTACTAACATTAGCACAGGTAAAACAACATACCCTCATGTAAACCCTAGCACTCACTCAAAACTTAGTCCCTTTACACCCAACAACGAGATAATTGCACCAGCCACCTTTCCTCATTCACAACTTTCCTTACTACAACTCTGCATCATCCGTTCCCCTTTCATCCAACATGTACCTAAATATTTAAACTCGGACACTTTTCCAGCTGCTCACCATCTAACATAACTCACACCGAGGACTGTCCTCACTCACAAACCATAACCTTTACTTTTATCTACATTACTTTCAAACCCTCCTCTTACACACCCTGCCAAATCTCTCTACCAATCCTTCTCAAACTTCTTCAGATTCGCCAACACAAAACCAAATCATCCGCATATAAAAAGAGGCACCCTCCACTCTCTACCATTCTCCAACAGTCTAACACCATCCCTTGCCACCCCCACCTCTAATCTCTTTCAAACCACCATAATATAAATTGAATAACAAGGGATAAACATCCAACTGCCTCACTTGCTAATAATACTTAAACCAATCACTTTCCGACTCCATTATTCAATACACGCTTACCTTATTCTTCATTCATACGTTGTGATTCCATTCAGAAGCCCGACGTGGACACAGGGGGGACAAGGGGAGACAGGGCCACCACCAACAACCAATATCACAACACCTGCCATAAGCTTCACCCTAAGTATTCTACGTCATACGCCTGTTGCAAATTCATAAAAGCCTAAAGACAATTTATTCTTTTTCACTCATTTTCTCAATCATTTGTTTCAATGTAAACATTTGATCCGTACATCCTCTACCACTTCTAAACCCACCAGTTCTTCACAAGCAGCCCTCAGTCACTCGACGAAACCCTTTTCCACCAAAGTACCAGCATATATCTCCCTACACATCGATAAACTTGAATTTCCCTATAATTCCTTACAGTTATTCCTTTTTCCCCATTACCCTTATAAAAGGGCTATTACTGCTCTCCTCCAATCCCTCGAAAAAAACTATACCCCCATAAATTCTTGTTACAGCACTTCCAAATCCACATCAATCCCATCTCTCGCCTCCATTCTTGATCATTTCACCAATAATTTCATCTATACCTGCAGATTTACCATTCTTCAACTTTCTCACTCTACCCATCACCTCTTCCTTACTAATGACCTCATCCCCAAAATGCCTATTTCTTGCACTATCAAACCCACACACATTCACTATTACCTCTTCATTACTGCCAATGTTATTCAGATTTTCGAAGTGTTTCCTTCCACACTCCCATCATATCCGTTTCATCAGTTAGGAAAGCACCATCCCTATTCATTATTCTAAGCAGATTCCCATTATTCTCATTCTTAACCTTTCGCGCTTCCTTCCAGAAGAGCTTCCTATTCTCTTGTAAGTCCCCATTCATCCTCCTTCCAAACTGTTCATTTACCTCTTTTTTTTTTTTTCCTCCTCTGTATGCATCCTTTAGGATTTCATTTTTCCTCCTTATATAATTCCAAACATCTTTCTTTTGAAACCTCATCATTAGCTATTTTGACACATTTTCGGATCGGCTACACCTTGCTCACTCATGGGCACTATATATCTGGGTCTCCTCCTCCCACTTGCCAATTTTGTCACATTCATACACTGCTGTCAATGCATCATCTCTTTTCACCGTTCTAATAAGACCATCATCAAACTGACTAGTATTCTTGCAGTCCCTGCATTTAATAGTATCGCTGTTTTTTCTTTCCTTCCCGAAAGGGCTTTTTCCATAACATGATAATCTATCATCTTTACGCTATTACCGTCTTCTAGGTTTTGTCTAGGCCCAATTCCCAGGTTTAGTTAAACCAGGTCTGGCAGCTTCTCAGTGAGCCGAGATTGTGCCTGTACTTGCACTAAAGAAATATATATATATATTGTATATATATATAATATATATAATATAGTATAAATATATATATAATATATATATAATATATATAAATATAATAGATATATATATATAATATATATATATATTTATTTATTTGTATTATTTCAGGGAACGAATGTCTGAAGGAGAAGTGTGAAGTTTGGCAGAGGCTAGATAAAGGCTTAATAGGACGGGGAACGGAGGGTTTGTAGGGTATGTTGTGCCCACCTGGCCAGGATGAAACCCTACCACTTGACGATATTGCCATGGTGAGGTCCGTCGCTGTCCCGTGAAGCGCTAGTGATTTTGAATGGACTTGCGACGAAATTTCTCACGAAATAGGTAAAGACGGGCGGTAGCTGGCTTTTTCTTTGACTTGTTCTTATTCTCTACTACTGTGCCTTTCCGATTGCATTGTCATGCGCCGTACCCCCCCCACGTCTTGCGGGGAGAAGGAGGAGGATAATAATATAATAAAATATATATAATAATATAAATATATATATATATATATATATTATATAATAATATATATATATAATAAATATATATTATATATAATAAATATATATATAGAATATATATATACTTATATATATATATATATATAATATAATATACTATAATATATATATATATATAATAATAATTATAATAATATATATATATATATATATATATATATATAACAGCTGCAACTCAAAACTCGGAAAGAGCATCCAGCAGAAATATTTTTAGACGCGATGGAAAAGTAAGTTATATTATTATTATTATTATTATTATATTATTATGATATTATTATTATTAATTATTAGAGTTCCCAAATTATAGTATATTACGTAGCCCCATTATTTTATTTTAATTATATTATTATATTATATTATTATATATATTATTATTATTATGTTGCGTGTATGCATATTATTGGGTCAATATTATTAAAAATTAATAGGATTTGTATTCTTCACCTAAGTTTCCCCTGTTTTATTGTGACACAAGACCTAGTTAGTTTATCATAATCGTAATAGCAAACCTCTGGTAGTAGAAAAGTAGACTACTTTAATTTTTTTTACTGTGGATTTGTATACATTATCATCCGATGATAAAAATCGAACGAAAGCTCTAAAAAGTTATTCCTAGTCTTTTTCAGTCTATTCGTTAGGTCTTTTATAATGGTATCATTTTGAATTAAGAATAATTTGACATCAATATGGATTATGATTATTTGTATTTAAAAGGTTTATGATCATGATGCGAAGAGCGAGTCTGGACGAATCCTTCTTCACTCAGGATAAGGAATCTCTTGTTAAATATCTGCTGACCAATTCTACTCTAATCTTATAAACGAATTAGGGGGATAAAAACTGCAAGCTTTATTGATTAATTATTATATTATATTTATTATTATATTATATTATATTATATATTATATATTATTAAATAAAATTAAAAACTTTGAAAAAATTTTTTCATAAAATCAAAAGACTAATTGCCAATGTCAAAAGAAAAATAAACTAGCTATCTATAATTCTTAATAAAGTAAATCGCTCTCTTTTTTTT
>JABUQX010086091.1:0-5000 GCA_015478945.1 Trachelipus rathkii | reverse complement strand
ATAATAAACAATATCAAGCAACAACAACTATATACTATGCTAAGTAAATATACAATAATAATTATATATATCATAATGCATGAAGCATAATATAGAAATGAAATGGAGAGTTCAAAGCATTTGATATCGAACTAAACTAGTGTGAGACACATTGAAAAAATAACGAGGTAAATTAATTCTTTATTGTATCAACATTGGCTCATGAAGTCCAGCCATCTCCTCTACCTGACAATGAACTCCATCGCCCCCTTGATCGCTAACGGCACTCGACTACCTATATGAATCTAGCGCCAACACAGGTCCGGGCGAATTAATGCATACGGTCTCTATGCTACTTAGAGAGTAGAGGAGTATGCACTTATGAAGATGATTTTCACCTTTGATTAAAAAAATCAGTAGTTATCATTAGAAAAAAGAAATATATTCAACAAATTTTTAAGGTTGTATAAAAATTTTTCTTTATACCAAAATAAATATTATTCCATTGAGAGAAATATCCATATGTTTGTGAGAGTATAGATATAGTATTGCAAATAACGAAGCCTCTCTCGTTCCCCAAACACATTCCATAGTGACTAGTATATATATAACGTGTGGATTATTGCTTGTTCTCATTATTATAAATAAAGCAACAAATATCCACAAATCATATATTTATTCATTGTATTATTCATCAAGAACACTTAGCTGCAAAGGGCATTACTTAGTTGAGACGACTAACCATGATTACATTAACATCGTTATCTATATAATTCAATCTATCAAAGTCATAATATGTGCGAGATTCAAGTTCTCAACTCTATAGTATTCATATGATGACTCGTACCTTATCGTACTTTTGCGTACAGCACTTAAGACACTTATCTCTCTTTCCTCTTAATCAACTACTGAATACTGACTTCTCCTGTTGTTGAATTACGTGTTCATAGCGGAAGATGATTACACGGAGTGAGCGCTCTTCAAAGATTGACATAACATGTTTACGATACTCTATTTACGTTTTTATCCTCACAGTACTTGCCTCCTACGTTGTGATGACTGCTGCATAGCCTGAGTAGTTGATAATGAGTGAAGAGATTCAAACAGTTACTCAATATTAGAGTACACATCGTTAACATCTAGATAGTATTATATATAATGACTAAGTAATAATACGCTTCAATAAATTATTCTATATATTCAATTTATTTAAGGTGAACTTTGTATAAGATGTGGGTAATAGATTATAACTGAGTACATTTTATAAGAGTGAGAGATATTATTTATATATATTATATATAGATTATATATTATATATTACTGTTTTTTTTCCATAAACTATCAATATATATATATGTTCATAATGATCTCAAGTGTGGAGTTCTCCACCTCTCAGACTAAGGATGCCTGATTCAGCTTACGACCTGCCATCCTGTGTGCGATGGGAATTCAATTAGGTTTGCTTTACGATCAAGGTGGGGCGGAAGGATAATATGCCAAGGATGAAGAGATCAGAATATGTTAGTGCTGAGATAACATAGATAAAATTTTTTTATTATTTTAATTAATGAGCTATTAAATCTCTTAATAACAATAAGAAATAAGACCATTTAATTCATAGCTGGTGCACCCATCTATGTTGTCACATATACTAATTGAGAAACATTTTCTCATGACAAATTATTTTGTATATACTATATATATATATAGTTAAATTAAAAGATAATTTATTTAACATAACCTATATAAAAATGATTGACCTTTTTGATATCATAAATGAAATCCATTTTTTAATCAAAAGTGAAAAATAATACTGCATTATTTATCACATAATTTCTATATTTAGTAGGAACTTGCATAATCGACGTATATATTATGCACATATAGACATATGGATAATTCATTAGTCACGGTAAAGATATAATATTGATCTCAATAAACCAAGTTTACCATGAGAAAATTCCTCCATTTATATTCTCAGAAGATATTTTAGAAAGTTCAAAAATGTTGTCTAACAAATTAGTTATTAGTTTTCAATTTTGAAACATGCTCTTTCTCATAGATTCAAATCACAATTCATGTGATAAAAACAGTTGTGCCGGTCCTAGCATAACTGTAGAGAGTATATTTGAGTCGTTACTTTTGTAAGAATAACTATCTGTTTTACTTGCGACTGGGCAAATCATGGAAGTCCAAAAAACATTCACAATTAAATTACTGGTTCAAGATCTAGTATAAGAAGATATGCACCTAACTATTCTGTGTGTGTGATTATGACACAACATAATATTGGCTAATTCACTCTGTATAAAAATATTTATAAAAGATATATATATACACATCTGTATTTATACATTTATAAATACACAATGATAGATTTTTACTTGGCAACATTCTGCTCTCGTACTGTATTTTCTGTGAATGTAGTAATACTTACAAATGTTTGTCCTATATAGTTATTCTCTATCAATCATACTTTTCTCCTGTATTCGAAGACATACATATCATTGAACAAGGCTGTTTCGGAATCATTTTTCTAACCCATTTCTTAGCTGATGACCCTCTCCATTACTTTAGTTATAATTTTTGTTCAATCCAACAATACAGCACATATATATATTCCGGCAATTATGTTACGTTATTAACGGATTTGTTAATCTGTATATCTCGCGATGAGATTTAAGTGCGCATACAATGTTTCTGCATTTAGTTGTGTTTAGTGATATATAATATATTGCCGAACACATATTAGCTTATTATATCAAACCTCATATTTATAATAACTATTTACATAGTAGGATATATGTCATATATATATATATATATATATATATATATATATATATATTAATATATATATAGTATATATATATATATATATAATTATTTATTTATATAATATATATATATATTATTAATTATATAAATATATATAAATATATATATATATATATATAATATATATATAATAATTATTATATTATAAGTATATTACCCTATGAAGATTTATATATAAATCACTTATAGAGCGACAAAATGAGATGACACATTATAATCACTCAACGTCGGATAACAGAAAAATAATACTGGAATCAGCAGTTATAACCTCGAACACATAGATAGGTACAACATTAGAGGGCACGGGATTCATTTCAATCCGTTAGATATACACGAGAGTACAATAAAATAGAGTCCTATTTCTGTATATACGAGTGTCGCATGATAACAACAAGTTTTAAATATAGAACTCTCTTGTTTTCCATACAATCAGAAGAATTTTTGTGATAAAGATTCTTCAATTATATGAGCTACATTTAAAGATTACCAAGACCATTTATTTAGTATCAAGATAGAATCAATATACTAAGTAAATGAGAGTTATAACCTTGTTACTGTCCGTAAAGACACATATATATAATAAAATGAAAAAATTAGAATGTGGCATTTCAGATTCGATGTATTCTCAGCTTAGAGTACTCTCAACGTCACAAAATATAATTTAAAACATTTTTGACTTTCTAAATACTTCATGAAACAATAAATATTCACAATAAAATATATATAAAGTACAAGCATCAAAGGATATATATCATATTAATTAAGTATGCCAAAAAATACTACAGATTAGATAGATATAATAGCGGTCACTCTTATATATATATATATAATATAATATATATATGTTTATCATTTAATTAAAAATATTTCAAAGATATGTAATCTTTAGCCTAAGTGACCAATTTAAAAACACAATATAGTAGGTTGATAATCTCTACTGCCTAATGATATAATTAATAAGTGTATAGATGAGTTAGTTGCTAAAAAAATATTTTATCAGATGAAAAATTAGCAATACTAATTTCAGTAGTGTATTAAATGCAGTCTCATCGCCCCCTACTCAATACGCACCCTATGATCTACACTGCCCAATCCTAATTCATCTTCATCGGCCCACAAGGGGCGATATACAGCCATAGGTTGGGAACCGATCTTGAATAACACTATATATATATATATTATAATATATAATATATAGATATATACACAAGTAATATAGAGTGAATGAAATATATAATATGTGAGCACTAATATAAATGAGATATTTATATGTATAAATAAAATCACTAATAATTAATTCAACATAGTATCAACTTTAATAATAAAAAAACGAGGAATTTCTCATATAGTCATAATCTTATGATTAGAGTCATTCTATTATTATATATTAATACGATACTGAACATAATAATTAGTATCTCCTCAGCTTGGCGTTCAATGTCTACTATAGGCTAATCTTGGACGTTACTCTGATATAGCCTAGTTGTACTCGTTACTAAAGACGATAATTGGTACTATGCGTATACGCTCATGCTTTTCTCCTCTCGCATCCTAACATTAGTATCAGATGGTGTAGATCAGATGAATAAGTGCACTTCAAGACAAAAGGTGAGCAAGTATACAAGTACAAGTCACAACACATATTGTGTTTACTAGTGAACCCTATATCTCTAAGAAGTATTCTTTAATACCAAAAATATTCTATGTAGTAAAGTTATAACTCAATTGTTTTGTGCAACAAGTATAGTAGTACTATACCAGCTATTAATAGTATAATGATCTATATCGATGTATAGTAATATTTATAGCTCAATTGTAAATAATGAAAGCAGTTTCCATCAAAATATACATTTACTTCATTCATTGTTATATATATTTCTAATCTATAATAAGATACTACCATACTTAGTACATGCAATAAATGCAATACTTAGTGTATCTGAAAATATAATGAAGTGAAGCTTTAACGTAAAGGAGATTAAAATTCAGTAAAAATAAAGATAGCTAAGTATTTCAAAGGACAGAGGTGGCTGTTTAAAAATATGGATATAGGTGACTGTGAAAAATTTGCCCCACATTGTGCCACAAACGAAAAGCTTAAAGGTGCCAATCTCCATACAAAACTTATGCGAAAACACCATGACCCTTATGCCTTTAATCATAAAAATTGAAGAAAGTGAGTT
>JABUQX010086090.1:0-35197 GCA_015478945.1 Trachelipus rathkii | reverse complement strand
CTATATTTATCCTCTTATTTATTTACAACATATATTATTATTAACACAAAAAATGATGGCGCGGAACTTCTAATAGAATATGAGGTCCCACGATATCAACTATCTTACCACGTTATTCGTGAGCGTTCTTTGTAATTGTTTCTCATCCAAAGGACCGTATGTTCTTCCTTCAAATTCAAAATATTAGAATTAATTTATATAATTATTTATCCCGACAGAAATGTCGTGTTTAATCACATAGAAATTATTTATTTAAATTCCCCTTTTTTACCTGAATCTTACCTTTTAATTTTAATTTGTGAAGAGGTGTACTTTTTTTGGGAAACCGGATTGGTTTCTCCTAAAGGTAAAGGAAAAAAAAAAAACTTAGTAAAAAAAATTAAGATTCTCTCTGTAAAATGTATTAAAATACACTGCTCTTCAACAACTTTATTCCTCTCCTATTTTAGGTACTACTCAAAGAATGTTGATTAAATATATTAGCATTATTCCAATGCGTTGATTCTACAGTTTTTTGGTTTATTAATAAAAATTTACATAATTCAATTAGTATCATATTAAATAGAAATGATTTTCATCACACCCCATATATACAAAAAATAGAGAATATTTTTATATCATAACTAAAACCGATATTTTAGAATTCTTTTAAATTTCCAAATAGTATATTATAATAACTCTTGCTAAGCTCGAATAAGCACGAGTATTGTAAGATTGCCTACTAATAATGATTTACCTGAAAATTGCCCTGTAGTTGAAGTATCATTGATATAGATATTGTTTGGGAAAGAAAAGATTTCGCCCAAAGCACACTGTTTCACGGGCTTCCCCATCTTTAACTATTTGGATGTCAGGTTTCCTTAGAAATTAACGGAGGCATTCTAAACAGCCATTTACCTATTCCCAAATCTTTTGGCGACGATTTCAGTAATTTCTCTGATAAAACGTCTGCCATCTTCCGCCAAATATGAGTTTATATACCGACTGGGTTTATTAAATGTTTAGGTGAGGATCTAACCAGTTGTAATTTTATTATTTGGTGTAGCGATACTCTGTACCTATTTCTGGATTAAAAGAAAGTTTGAAACATGTTATTTAAAAAATCTTACCGGAGGGAGTGATGCAGTGTTCAACAACAAATTTGCTGAGGGTCAGTTACCTATGACCAAATCTGTGCATTTATTCCTTAAATAAATATCATTATCAATGAAATCAGGCGAAAATATCTATATATTAATCTTGTAAATATAAAATTAATCCTAAAATAAAATAGTATGTATTATTAATATATATTAAGTATACTGAGGTTCATATAATCATTTATAGTGAGGGGAGGATAAAGCTTTTTTTACATAAAGTCGCTAATAATTACTATATATATAACGCCCCCATATAATAAATTTGTAAATAGTAAAGTTATATTTAATAATTGCAGTATAGATTATATCCTTTCAGTCGGGGCCAAACCCCAACGCTATAACTACGTGTGGGGGGTCATACTACCCAAATACTACCGAGTAGTAGGGGAATAAATAAATAATAAAATATAAAAGAAAAATTACTATTAACTTCTATTTCGTTGTCATTATTTTCTTCATTTGGCAACACCGTAATAATGTCATTATAAAATTCCAAGGTCAGCACGGAAATTTTATTGTAGTCCCCTTGCTTATGCCCTGGTTGGGCGAGGCGCAAAACCGTATACACCATTTTCAAAAGATTCCCCACCGCTTCGTTACTACCCCTATTTGATTATTTTTTTGAACAAAAAGAAAGCAAAATGCAAACTTGTCTCATTTTGTGTAATACTAACAATTTGATACACTTGAACATAAATTGAATAAAATAATAAACAAAAATAAGAAAGAGTATGCTAAATAACACTATATTTTCTACTTTTTAAATTATATTAATACGACTCTTTCTTTAATATACACTATTATTATAAAAAAGGTCCCATTTATTTCAGTCTAAATTTTTTTAATAAAATTTTAAGTATTTTTAAAACAAACTTTTAAACTCCGGATTGAGTGTCTCCCCTTTAACAGAATACCATTCAATTTGTAACTTCAAATCTGCGTGCCCCCCCCCCCTAAATGATCTAAATGAATGGTTCTATAAGACCACATAACAAACAAGTTATATCAGTAAGGATAATCTCAATTTACTACACGTGTATCACATATAAAAAATTTTGAGAAAAGATTTAGTTCTAGATAAAACATATAAACATACCCACTAACAATCCATTATTAGAGTACAGTTAACATAGGTATGGATATTAGGATTTCAAAGACGATGGAAGCCTTCAGTAAATTTCTGGCGGCTGGAAATGAAAAACCCATTTAGAGCGAAGAAGAGAGAACGAAAAATCATCAGCCTCAAAAAACATAAACCGACTAGATGTACTATGGATGTGAGTGACTGAGACAACCAATCTATGGCCAATCAACACACCAATGGACCAAACACCCCGATTCGCTTGGGCTCTCATCTGAATTATTGGTTCGGGCCTGTTTTACCGGCTAATTTCAATGACCCAAGAATTCAGACCCCACAAACACAGAGAAAAAAATTACACATTAGGCCAAATGCTATCTAATAAAATAAGATTTCTTATCGAGAAAGAACAATATCATTCACATGATAAATAGACACCACGTTTATTATCAACAATCATATACACACACAACAATAACCAGAAAGCGATGATCTCTAAATTGACGAACAAAAAAACTTGAATTTTTCAAACACTGCCGAATAATGAACATACATTCATCTTTACAACTCAAAAAGAGGTGGTGTGTAAGAATAAAATTACTTGAGCTAAATGGCGGGTAGGAAACGGGGATAAAATAATAATAAAAGCAACTTTCCCTCACCAAGCCGCGTCATTCTAACAGCAGTCTCCCATGCCCCCCTACATTTTTCCTGCGCCCAATCCAACAAGAAGGGATATTTTGGCGCTGTGCTCACACACTTTCGCAGAGGTTCGATCTAAGATTGAGAGATCCCACTCTACCAAATTAGTAATAAATACCCATAATGGATAAAGGACAGTGGGTGTTCAAGAAGAATAGGGTAATGATTAATATGTGAAGTGTAATTATAAAAATAATTATATATTATAAATATAAAAATTCTCTCCGGAGTAATAATAATAATAGCGATATGAAAGAAAAACTAGATTAAATGAATTAATGAGTGAGTCTCAGTCATTGAATTAAAAAACTGTCCTTCTTCAACCAAAATATTCACATTCTTCTCTCATGCCACCCTATTTTGCATTTAATGTATTTTTTCATAATTAATATCTCAATCCTCAGTTAACCTTCCTAATTTATGACTATGTCATATAAAAACTCTTTAAATAAACCCCAATACCCAAATTTATTGGAAAATTTTGTCAACAAATCCCGGAAAATGAGTGCGTCCCAAAAAAAATTAAATATAAATACTGGCATTATATTAACCCAAAAAACCGACAAACCTCAATTTTCAAACAATAAAATTGCAATCTCAGAGAAGATAGAATATAAAAATATTTTGCAATTCATCTTATTAATTTAATATTATATAAATTAGATTAAATTATATATAATATAGATAACATAAACCTATGACGATAAAGTAGAAATAAAATATAACAAAGGGACCTATAGATAGAATAAATTCACAGATTCACCTACCTCTACTGTAGTCCAGTCACCATATGTATATAGTATCTACCGGGGCCCTATTAAAATAAGCTAGTATGAAGCGGCCCTTCGTTATTATATGGCCTTCTTTAATAATTAAATGAAAAATGAGTATATAATATATATTAATATATAATTAATATTAATAAATATTAATATATATAATAATATATACTAATATCCATAACTGTTCTTGGCGGAAAATTCCTCCTGATTTATCCCCTTAAGTAACTTTTTGGGGAAGTAAATATATAATAAAAATAAAATAATAAATAAAAAGTGAGCTTCCTCACAGTAGCTACTCGCTAATAATACTAGTGCCACACCCCAAGTATTTATTATAATATTAATTATTATTTTAGTGAGTATTATATTGTTATATATATATTATTATTTATTATTCCCTACAATCAGAGTCTTTACCAATATAATATAATAATATTATAACACTCATATATAATATAGAAACTATATAATATATGGAGATACTTACAAAAAATATAGAGAATTTCGCGCTGACCGGGAAGGAATATCCGCCGCGAGTAAAATTATGCTCTCGGTATATCCTTGCCTGATATTTGTAATATCTTTTACTCCTCTTTTTCCCGCCCCAATGGTAAATAAGCAATATAATTCCGCCCCCGGACTCCGCGAATTACTAACTTCACTTTGATAAATTATAAATAAATTTGCAATAAGAAAGGCATTATAATCCAATAAACCCATCTCTTTTAACCAAATATTAAAAATTATCCGTGAGGGGTGAGCAATGGATATTTAATCTATACACTAATAGTAATTGTACATACCTTACTAGTAGCTCAATTAGAGAAATAAAATATATCAAAAATAAACCACAAAAATATACCCAAATACTAAACCACAAAAATATACACAAATACTAAACCACAAAAATATATCAAATACTAAACCACAAAATACACATATTATATAATAATAGGTAGGTAAAAATATGGAGTAGTATAGTAGTAGTATAGTAGTATGGTAGGTATGAGGGTAAGTAACTACCCCTCCCTCTCCCCACTGATGGGATTTATAGTAGGAATTAGTATATCGCCTTATATTTATAGAATAATAAAGTGAAAAATAAGCCATATCCCGTATGGGTTATTTGGGCCCCGCTATTTTATATTAAATATGCAAACTTTTCTATATAGCAGCGTATAGTTCCAAATATTAAAATAACTGGTCTCTCCAAAAGTAGGTTGTGAGTTATGTTAAGAGAACTATAAGTGTTGTGAAAGCTATTTCAGCGTATCCAAGAGAATCTCCTCCTCTTCTCATACTATGTCGGCTTCTGGTTCACCCGGTCTTATGAATAAGGAGAGCGCGCCCAAACCAGACGTCATCCCACAGGCACAAAGCTTTAAATCTTCTGCAATTTCCAGTTCTATATTTGACCTCCTCTCATCTCGCGCGCCTGCCAGATTGTTCTTCATATCTCATTTATACACTCAATTAGTACGCGCAGCGTCAGCCTGCTCGAGACTTATCACTCTTCGTCTACCACCACCTATTATACATGATCATCTCGTGTAGCCTACATAGATGCTGTTCCCGCCCCAGGAGTGGATAATATAAGGTATTGTGAGATCAAACAGTCCTGCGATATCGACTTTCGAGAGTCTTCTCTTCCTTGCCACAATTCTTTGTGGAACATCTCCTCTTCCCTTTCTTCTGTCGCCCTTCACTGCTGAATTTAATATCTCTCTCAGTTTAAAGCCTGTGTCTCTTGATCTTCATAGCTCTTGTCGTCTTTTATTGTTTTGCGTCTGTTTAGTGTATGAATTATCTTGTAGAGAGAAAAGCAACACACCACCTCTTGATAATGCTCTAACAACGTGATTTGTATAAATAAAGTTTGACAAACTTAGTGATTATAGTATAAAAAAAAAAAAAAAATAAAAAATTAATAAATATATCATGAGGATTGCAAAATTAAAACAATCTATTGTGAATACTGCTGAATACTCAACATTACTGTATTATGAATGTTATATTAATTTATAGTGTAAAAAATTATATCTACGCTAACAAAAAAAAATGATTCGTCTAGAAAATTTAATTATTATTAATATTTCTGTACAGAGTCTTGTTGGTATTTTCAGGTGGTAAATTTATTACTAGTGTAAAGTACCCTTCTCTTCTATGATTGTAGAAATGCATTAAAGTATAAATTTCATACACAATTTTATAATGTTGAATATTTAGTGAAAATGAAAACCTTATTTTTCATTAGACATGGAGTTATAGGGTCGATAATTGGAAAAGATTTAATTTATACACTCAAGATCCATACTTTTTCACGACTTCGATCTATTCGATATTTGAGTGTGTTCCACATGTTAAATTATTTTCATAAAAATTTAATCAAAACTAAATAATATTAACAAATATCCAAATTTATTTTGATAATTAAAATTTCTTTATTGATGATTTTCCAATATACTTATGAAGTCGTCGTTGTATTAAAATTTTGGTAACTACCTAATTTATTTTTTTTGCATATTTACACACCTTAAAGCTTTTATGTAACATTTATAATATTATAAATAAAAATACTTAATACGATGTTAGATTGGCATTTTAAAACAATTGGTTAGATTTATATTATATGATTAACCAAATCCCTAGTACAATCACAATTAATGTTATATATAGTCTTTTTTCCCCAATGAATGGCTAGCCTGATAGTAGTAGATAAAATATATTTTTATTATCCCTGTGCTCACGTCGGTATCAATATAATATATATAAGAATATATATAAAATATTATAAAATATAAAATCTAATTATTTTATCTGTAGATAATTCACTAGCAAAATTATAGTTCCGGTAAATAAAATATAATTATTTTATACACCCTGTACTTACTTGTGGGATAATATATATATTAAATTTAGTATATTGAAGTTGTATGAATTAATTATATTTTTGGACATTCTCGTGGTACGTTATAAAAAGAAGACGCTGCACTTATAGTATAACTCTCCCGGAAATTTCCAAGCCACCCTTTCTCGGCAAACTGAATTTCCCCGACCCGGAAATATTATGGATTACGGCTTAATTCCTCGAGGTTTCCGCCCGGAACCCGCACGATATTGCCCCAGTGCCCGTGTTACACCTCCCCCTTAAAAATATATATAATATAAAAATATAAATATAATAATAAATAAAATGTTTCTAGATAATATTAATTATTTATTTTTTCACGATAAATATATAATATATATTATATATTATATTATAATCCTTTAGGGGTACAAACAATATTCCTGACTATATAATTTAATGACTAAATAATATAAATAATAATATAAATATAAATAAAAATAATCATAATAGTATATAATATAATAATAATATAATATAAATAGCGACTTAGTATAGAAATATTACCGGGGGAATAAATATTCCGGAAGGGAATATTATCTCGCAGGTATTTCTGATAATAAATAAGATAAAATTCTACTTTTATCTACCCAAATTAGAATGCAAAATTTTTTGTATACCCTCAACCCACACTTAACATATATTTTATTAATAAAAATATATAATATAAAAAATAATATACAACATAATAAATAATAATAAACCAATAACCAATAATAAAATAATGTAAGATTAATAAATAAAATAAATATTAGGAAAAACCAATTACTATCAATTATTATCTTTTTCATATAAAAAAATTTTATTATAATTATAAGGCGCGGTAATAAAGATATAGGTACTATTAATATGAATAGGGATTTTTTTTATAGTATCATAAATTTCTTACTGTCAGAGAATCAATGAATTCATATGTTTAATATTTATTGTATTAGTGTTTTACTTGTTTTTATTGAATAAAACACCTCTGCCGAAATGCAATGTGTATTATAGAATTTATAAATATGAATAATTTCTATGTATATCTATCTGTTAGAGAGGGCCTGAGGATGGCGCTGTATGAAATAGAAATAAATAAAAGTTACTTTTTATGGTTTGTCAGTCTAAGGTATGGTACTAATAAGAGCCATTGGTTGATTTTATACTCATGTTTATTTTTTTCATTATTGAATGTGTTTACACTTTCACATGTTAAAATCTTGAGTATCTTAAAAAGAAAAGATAAAAGGATTTTCATATTCCACCTCAAGACCAATCAGTATTACTGTATTTTAATCACAGACACATCCATCGCTCATAATTCTTTTGAGTTAGGATGGAACTTGTATAAATAGGTGATATTTTATAGACGGGTGTTAAGGTTATGTGTCTCTCATCCTTATATGCCTCATAGGTATAATAAACCACAATAACTACGAAAGTTGACCCTAGTGATGTAACGTCGCTAGATCCAATTGAAATTACTTAGTGAATTTTTCTTGACATGTATGACAGTTTTCATCCATAATAAAGAGAAGAGGGCTGATATAGGTCTTGGGGTAATTTTATTATATGATTCAAACTTAGTGTTATCATGTTATTTATCTACTACTTTTTCTTTATTCTACTGTGCATTAATTTTTTAAAATAACGTTTCACTTATTCATATCACCGAAACAAAGACGAAAAGAAAAAGTGAAAATGATATATAATATATATAATATAAAAATTAATAAATTAATATTTTATTAATATAAATATAAATTATATAATTTATAATAAAATATAAGTTAAAAATATAATAATATATAATGGTTAATGTTTTTTTTTTTTTAAGGCCCAAAAAAAAACTCAAAGTATATAAATAATAAGACCTTTAGTTTATACCCCCAAATAAGATAGTATCTATCATAAATATAATATAAAATATAATATTATATATATATAATATATATAATAAAATAATAAAATAAACTAATAATATCTAATCATTAATACATATATCCATAAGCCAAACAGCGCAAATCAGGTGAGCAACCGCCCAGATTTACTCAACCCTTACAAGATCAACCGAGCCGCAATTATAAACAAATAAAACTCAATCGAAGAAACATAAATCAAACCCATCACACCCCACACACCATATCTAACCATGTATTAAACAAAGACCGTAAGACACGGCCAAATCTCCAACACTCATAGAACCACCAACACTATTAATAAAAGTTTTCAGGACATCCTTACGAGAGTCATTAACATCTCACCTTATACAAATAAGAAAAATCCTTGGCAAGTCATTAAAAAATTAAACAAACTCTCAAAATAACCCCCCCACAATCCCCAACGAACAATCTTCACCATCTCTCTTATCCCGAACATACTCCTGCCCTATCCCAAAAGCTAAACAATCAGACGAGTCCTTGCGCTAGCAACATTATATGCCAACAACTACTATAATATAGAGCGAGCCCACTCCTTGTAATAACAGGAAAAATAAAAAAAACAAAACTACAGAAAACAACCAAATATAGAATACAACCTCCTACACACCTTCCACAACCAAACAATGAACAATAGAACAGCCATCAAAAACCCTACAAAAATTCAACCAGCGAACAGAGATATCCAGACTCAAATCCAAACCTACGACTTAAAACACTATGGAGAAACAAAGAAACAATATACTACCTTAATACACAGAAATATTAAAACAAAATCATAGGCAGCTCAAAACAACATAACCACCATCATAGTCTTTGCAAGTGACAAATTCACAAAACTCAAAACCAACAAAGACACCTAACTCCAAACTTCCTACCAACACGCCAAGCTCTCTAGCTTTGCATCCAATAAGATAAACTATGCATATGTAGAAAAAATAAATAACTAATAAGCAAGAAATTTAAGAACCACCCTCAAATAAGAACAATTCCCTCTCACAATATGGTTAACCAAACAACTGATTAAAAAGCAAAACCCATTCACAAAACTACCCACCGCGATCAAACCTCAACCGTATACACAACAAACACTATTAATACCTAATTAATGCTTTCACACCAATCCCTCCCAGTAGATCTATACTACACCGCCAAGCATAGACCTTAAATTTACCACACTTTCACGCCCCACAGAATAACCGTACCGCCCAAACAACATCCTTATCCAAAACAAATCCTCACTCCAATCACCTCAGAAAATAAAATGGACAAAAAAAAAATGGAACTCTCACAATGTCCCCTCCCACAACCGTTCACTAAAGTACTAACACATATATCAAAAACAACCTACTTCCCATGATCGAGGTCCAAATTACATAAAGGCGTAACACCCAGGCAACACACATTCTCTGCCCTCGCACTAATAATCTGAGATTCAACGTGCGGTACGACAGCAAGATATATAACCAATACCCCCCCACCCCCACCAAAACTAATTTCTCTGTACGCATGACTGGATACATCATCTTAAATTACCAACACCTCCAACATGTTATACATAAGCCACACACATACTCAAGAAATATTTAACTATATTAGAAAAATTGGTAAAGCTACCAATTTAGAATGCAGAACCATACACCCCCTCTTTAATAATCACATCCGATTGTCGAAATCCTTTAGAGCGCACCAATTTAGAAAACCAACATCGCTAATAACACACCTCCATACCAATATATCACCCTAAAACAACAAAAAAACCCACCCTATTATTAAAAACAAAAACCCCAAAAAAAAAAAACTAAGACAATACCACTATGACAACACATATGACGTTTAATACCCCCAAACCACAGACCAAAATACAAAACAATCCACAAAAAACCCAAAACAAGAAAAATTAATCTATTAAAGCATCCCATCCAATATCTACCTCATACCGACCAATAGAAAATCATACTGCAAGGCTCAAACACACACATCCACCAACATACTAAAATAAAACCTCCTACAGAAAAATAAATATTTAAAGTAATTGTGATGGAAGCAAAGATATGAAAGTTAAACGACGCAGGCCCTACTCAGAAGTGCGAGACACAAAAGAATAATTAACACCCAACTTCCTTTCAAAATTAGCAAATCCTCTCCGAGGAATTTATCACTTATTTAAAAAACAACACGAAATACCTTACCCACAAAAATCCAAATTAACACGAGATAAACTTCCATAACTACTACCCAATACTTCCAACAAAAAATACTTACGAGTTATTCTTTAGGACCTCAATATACTAATATCAAAAAACACAGTAATCCACATCCCACAACTTTGTTCCTTATCTTCATTTTAATATCTCTTCCAACCTTACCACCCGATCATAAAACTTAAAAAACACCACCCCTTACAAAGTCGACCGAGGCTCAAATATCAAATAACTACCACACCAACACACACACCAACAAATAAAATTCATCCTCCCGCCCTGCCAATATCTATGAATATTATCACAATACCATACACATCTAATCCAACATGATTACCTGCAAAACCCGCCCAAAACCACCTAACAATTGTACTACAGGCACGCCAACGCAGCCAATAGACATCTCGCCTAGCAGAGAAAAACGCTGTCAGAAGAGGGCCAGAGTCGACCTGCTTGAGTCAGTCAGTCCCTCATTCCACCCCGCGCCGTCGTGCATTAAAATACTAGACTCAACCTCCACAAGGACGTCACACCCCACTTGCACTGATCGTCCAAGGCCCCAAACACAATATCACACACACTTCTGGAAAGTGCCCTCTCTCGACGGACCGCCGCCGCGCCGGATTTCTTCCTATTAACTCTTCCCCAGTTAGACCATGTGGAACCGCTCCAAGGCGGCACCCGGAAACCTTCCCCTTGAAAAGCTATGTTGTGCCTCCCCCCACACGGCTAAATAGCCGACAGGGGAGGGCCACAACAGTATATCTACGGAGGTGACAGTAAAGAATAAGTAAGTAATAAGTAATAAGTAGTAAAAAAAGATAAGATAATAAATTAAAGAGTAATAAATAAAATAAGTAAGTAAGACTAATTTATAGTAAGAAGTAATAGTATTATCCACACCTAGATCTATAGCACAGTACAGTAAGTATTATGAGAGTTATAATATTAAGTAATTTAATCGTAAGTAAGTAGAGTGTAATACAGATAAGTAAGAACTACATTAATAAATAAGCAGGGCGTTATGTTACTACACGGGAGTCATACTATCGGGGTACCGAGTTAGGCGAAAATATCCCCTTATCCCTACGCCCACTTAATTACTCACCCTAACGGGCGGGGATATAGAAAGGCTATATTTATTATATAGAGGGGGCTAGAATATAATAATACACGTTCCTTACCTCACCCCTGTATTCTATATGATATCCCACGGGCTAGTACTGATATTACGCGTCATACCTAGCTAGATTAAGCCCCCCTTAACCATTGGCTATTTGTTATTTAGGTAAAAAATATAAATAATATGATATATATATTTATCAAATATAAATAACATATATATATATGCATTCTTTAGTAAAAATCTGAACATCCCGAAACATCCAAAGTATTAAAGTTATCCATACGCTAGCCTTTTGCCTATGCGATGTTGCAGCGGAAGAAATGTTTAGGTCATAATTTCTTGATTACACACACAAGAATCTCTTACTTATAATTACTATAAAATAACTTAAAAAAAATCTAGAAAAAGAAAAATAAGAAAAATACTTTGAAAGAGAATTCAAAACACGGCTTCAAATTCCATACCTTAATGTAAACAAAGACATTCCAACTCGCTGGAAAAATAATAACATTCAAAATAGAGAGACAGCAGAGTACCTGGTATCCCCTCTATATCTTTTATGACTCATTTATGCACAACTTTATTATTTCTTCTATAAGGATCTAATTTCAGCTCTTTGCTAGGTAAATACTAAGAAGTTGTAGTGTGATAGTTATTGTATTCCTCCTGAAGTTCTCAAAGCTTGTGCTTCTGAGTGCGTACCATTCATGAGTAAATTATTTGGTCTCTGTCTGTCAAATCCGACGCACCGGGTACGGTGCAGATCTATGTTCTCGGTGTTAGATGCTGATAACATATGGTGCAAGAGTCTACTGATCAAATTATTGTTCTCAAGAAGCTACAGGTTACACATGCATAAATATTAGTGTTAAATTATCCCGCTTATTATTGAAACATAAGGCAAGTTGCCTGGTGCTCATTGGTATATACATTTTACGAACAAAAGAGTTAAAATCCCCGGGATTGCTTTATGATGTTGCAAGTTGTTTAAATTTATCTTTTCAATTCCAGCCTTGCTCAGGAAGAAATTTAATTCAAAATAATTAAACCCAAGAGACCCTACAGGAACCAACACCCTCTCTACAAGTAAAAATCAATAACAGATTCAGGTTAACTAAAAAAATTTCTACAGTCCAATAGTGAGGAAATAATAACAACACGACATACCAAAAAAATATGTAGGTGCAAAATAATTGTAAGACTATCACCTAGCGAAAACGCTACGATTATCAAATGATGTCCAATCAGTGGTCGGAACACTTAAGCAAGAGTTAACCACGCTCCTTGACACAACTTGAGACAAGAAAATTAACTGAACCTGTTACCTACCAACTTAGTATCCAAAGTTCGAGGAGGGAAAACCAAATTTGTAAGTTACTTCCACCCTTTAGCACACGCGTATATACCCAGGCCAGAAATAAATCGAATTCTCAAGTGCCCAAGCTTCCTAATATTTTGTTAATTTCAAGTAACTTACATGTGCAAGGAAAGCCCGGATTATTAGAGTCGCGAATGATAAGATGCTCTGCCATTTGAATGCGAAGGGGGCGAGTGAAAGAGGTTGGATAAAAGCCCGCATTATGATTGAGATCCCCCAACGTCCCCAGACACCATCCCCCCCCAGAACACAAAAAAAATATTTATTTATTAACAGATTGTGCCTTAAATTTATACCTCTTATTCATAGATTGGGTATCATATTATATTAATATATTATATTTAATATATATAATATATATTTTAAATAGAATATAAATATATAATTTAATATAATAGTATATAGATATAATAAAAATTAATTTATATTATATATGATATATTTATTATAATAAATAATAATAATATATTATTTATATAATTTATAATATAATAATATATTTAATTTAATAACAATATAATTAAAGAATAATAATTAAAAAATAATATATATTTTATATATTACATATCGTAAGTATATTTAAAATAATATTTTAATAAAGAAATAATTTATTTTTCAGTAATGTGTTAGAGACTTTTGGGGAGAGAGTATTCTTGCGGCGTTATTTGTATTCCGGCGTAGGTTCGGCCAAACCAAATACCGAAATGGTATTCGGACTATTTTTACCCAACTTATGTACGGCTCTCCTAAAGATTGCATCTTTTATACCTACATAGTTTATATAGAGTTCCATATTGGAGAAAGGCATTGTTACTTCCGAGGTTTTTCTGATGTTTTCTCTCTTCAAGCTTCATTTTTTTATTTCGGAACGGATTAACAAGAGTACTAGCAATTACAAGAAACACTCCAGTTTAAATCTAAACTCGTACATCATACATTCCAATTACTGCAGCTTATTTCATTCATTTAAAGTAGTAACCAAAAATATCTTTTGATTCTAGCCTATTTCCACAGAAAACTTATTAGATTATGCTGGTTTCAATTTCCATTTAATATCTCAATTAATGAAGTTGATCGACTAACCAAAACGGTTTGCATAATTCGTCTCTCTAAGCCACTCCTCATACATCCTATTTAAAAACATTCTCACAACCTTTACTTCATCCATTAGAACTTCAAATTTTGTTAGCTGGGAAACCAACGAGTGGAGTGGGCAAGACTTCGATCCGTACTAGAATATCGATTGCCTTTCATATGATCTCCACAGCCATTACTAAGAAGTTACTTATATATTTATATACTACCTCCCCCCATATATTACTGACTGGAAATGCTACTAGGGTTATAGTAATCCAGCTCCATTTTAATTCCTTTTCGTTGGAATAGGTTGACCTATTATATAACGTACTATACGTATAAGTATATTACGTTACTAATGTCGTAAGGTATACTAAACGACCTTTCAATCGCACAAGTAGTTGATGGAAGTGTGGTGGTTGATGGAAGTGTGGAAAGTACTTGTGGAACTGTTGGGAAAAAAATGTACAATGAATTTGTAGTTATTAAATGTCTTGTAACTCTCAATTTTTTCCTTCTATCTTTTTGTTCCCTATCTAAATCATTCAGAAATTGAAACAGAAGATTGTGCATATCAACCATAATTTAAGTTGTCTATATTATAGTATTCAGTATACTATAATGAGTTCATATTTTATTTTTTTAAATTTTATTCGGAATTTGGTTAATTTTATTCTTGTTCTATAACTGGTGCAATAAATGACAAGGAACAGGTTGATGTTTTATTGTGTTCCGAACATCTTTGAAACTCGAAGATGAATATGAAATAGAACAAGATATTATAGTATAAATGTAGGTTGACACCTCTGAAGGCATATCCTTCAGCAGAACTTTATTATTGATATCCCTGAAGGTAGTGAAATTCCTTGGATACTATACTTGGAAATGATAAATCTTGGCAAAAATGAAATCTTAGATTTTTAAAAAATTTCTATAAAAAGAGACTGCTATATTTTCATTTCCAAACAGTTTTTATAAATATTTAAAGTTATATAGATATTTAAATAAATAAACTCGTCCAAATGTATTAATTTAGTTTGAAGAATATTTTTTAAAGTAGGAACAATATGAACAATTAAATTTTTCATTATTATTAAACAGATGAGAAATGCAGCGACTTCTCATGCTGCTGATTTTGTTAAGATCAAATGAAGCTAGGACTTAGATTTAAAACTGCAAGTTTCGAGTGGAAAGAGATTAGCCTTATGCTCAGTTTATACTCTAAGGCTGTTACATCGCATTTGGATCAGATGAGAGATTTTTTAATGATAATTTTATTTGGCTAAATGTTTCTTAAAATATCCTATGTTTGATTTGTACTTGTGGGTTTTGCGGTATGCGAGGAACAACGTAGGCATACGGTCTCATACGTGCGTATTTAGATATAATTAACGAATATTATCTGTAAATCTCATCCAACTATACAGTATCATTGTCACCTTGTTATTAAATAATCTCTTATAACTAGTTGATTTAATTCATTCGACTATATATAGACAACAAGCTATAATCATTAGTTTAATTAGGCTAGGAATTCGGGAAATAGTATTAGGCTTCATGTATTATTAATTGCACACAATATCTGGTTCTAATATGCGAGATTTTATGCGAAATTCTCCAATATAAAGCAACAATGAAAACTGCAATATTAAGAATATTAATCCTTTCAAGGGCGTATTTCACTGCAAAAGTGATCAACTTCTCGGATTGATTATTTAACACTGGTCAATGCGGTAATGCACCAACTATGCCAGCACTAAATTTCTATATTGGTTAGTGCATGTTCTTCTCAACGAATCTGGCATGGGATGGTTTTGAGAATTAGAATTTAGAGGAACTTTAAACATTTTCATTCCTGCTTAACGATTCTGCTGACTTTTCATCCATCCATTCGCCAAAAATTAATGTTTTTTAAACACTGAGATATTTTTGTACACAACAGATTGGTGGCTTAAAACTTCCTGCTTAACTATTTATTAAGTTTAATTTATAGGGATGGAAGATAGCGCTTAGTTCCGGCTTCTCCGAATTAGTTTTATAGTTGCAATTTGATCCCTAATTATTCTATGGATAGCATCTGGTTACTACCTTTTTTCTGTCAGAAGTTACGTTTATATTACTACCTTTAATGTATACAATTCATTTTAAAGGAGGCATTAATCGGCATCTTATATGAAATTATCTCGTTTTAGAAAACTCTTTGTTCATGCGAAGTTAACTATGGATATTGAAATAAAATCCGGATTTAAACAAAAATTTATATGAATTAATTAGAAAATCCTATGATGGGACAACTTAATCATGATATGCCTGTACTCGGAAAAGACTACAATATTTGTAGGAACCTCTAAGTCATTAATCATGGCGACAAGAAACGTTGGGATTCTTGAAAAGTCAGTGACAGAAAAATAGAGGCAAGATGTGTATAATCTTCACTCTCAATTGTGAGCAATTATCATTTCTCAATGGAAATTGTTTAACTTTGGTACTTTACACAGTATTTATCAACATAATGTATTCATCACCTCACGAATCTGGGCCGACAGCAATGTAGTGCTCAATAGTTTAAATATATTATTAGTGTTCAAACATTTGTTCTATGTAATCATTATGTTGAAGGTTGTGTGTATTTCATATATAGCATAGGTGATTATTTCACATGTAAATGGTTAAGACATTTGAATAATGATTTTTTATATATTTTATTTCACTTTCCATCCTAACCGAAATTAGCCAAAATTAGCCAAAAAAACGGAGTGGCCTAGAAATCTGTAGGTATATTCTTTTCTCCTATATTAGGCATAGGTCAATACTTATGCAAATTAGCACGCACACGAATCGAGATCAAAATTAGGCCACATCTGGTAACCTGATAAGGCTTTTTTACTCTGAACCTGGGGAAATTCATAAAATGGATTTCTCATAGATAATGTTCGGGAAAGCATTTGGACAGGTATTCGGGACTAGGGCAGTTGCTGATGCACCTAGGGGGCATAAATAGAGAAAATTAAGGAAGAAAGCATGCCATCTTCTTGTGATAATTAGGGAGACAGGGCAATGGCACAATTTCAGATTAGGTGTAATAGAGTGTCTCATAAAGAAAGTATTATAGGAAGGGTAGGCTTTAGCCATTATATAGAAGGTTGGTGGTGAGGCTGTGACTCGGAATTACAATATTTAATTATTTGTAAAGAAGGTGGATGGGTATTAATTTTTTTGGATTTGAGAGAATTATTTTAACTTATGTTGGCGTCAATACAAACTTCGCCCACCGGTTTGCTCATGTTAAAATTAAAATACTAACAAGACTTTAATTTATATAATATTTATAATTTTTTTTTTTTTTTAGACGCAGGTTGTTAAAATTGGCCTGTGGTTTGGTCTCTTAGGCTTTAAAGTAAGTTATTAATAGTTAAGAACCTCTTGCAATGTGTGAGCATAACTTGTTTATTAATCGCATGTGGATGTTTTTTTTGGGTATTATTATATATATATATATATTATCTAGTATATACTATTTATATTATATATTATAATACCTCATATATATATATATATATATATATATACTATCACTTATATATTATTATATATATATAAAGGCTATTAAAACCACAATATAAATTCATTATTTAGATATATATTGGTGATATGCTACTATAATATTATATTAGTAGAGGGGGAGCACAATTCTTTACTTTATGCTGTTGTACTGATCAGTGTTATATATTTTCATATGTGATAACTTTTGTACGAGTGTTTATAATTTAGTTTATAAAAGTTGATACAATGGAAAACGTATTGTTAAGTCTATAATTATACTTTTTCTTTATTTGTTTTTAACAGAAAATAAAAGGTCTTTTAACGTGGCAAACTTCTGGTAAGTCTTATGCCGATTATGTGGATACGGTACATAGTCCCTTTAAATAAAGACAAACTCATCTATTACTTCAAAAACTTGAACTTAAACATTGATTCCTATCTTTTCTAAGGATTCTGAATTATTTTTTATAGATGAATTAAGAACGAACTATTTTTCAGAAAATATACACAAATCTAGAAATTTACCGATAATTGTAACCAGAGGAATAGGTAGTTATTTTTTATATTCCTTACTTTAGCAATCTTTTATTAAAATTGTAACATATAAATCTAATGTTACTGTACGTAGTTTATTCCTTTAAATAAGTAATAACTATAATTCATTTTAAATATTAGATTATTAATCATTTCCAAATTATATTAATATTACTCTCTATAAATTATATCTACAGGAACATTTTCTCACGTATATATACTATATCTTGGTACAATATAATATATATATAATATATATATATTAAATATATATATATATATAAACTATACTAATTACCCTAAGGATTATACATACAAACAACACTTACTAAATTTTTAATAATATTAATCAAATAAAGGCACTTAGTAACCAATGCTCCTCAAATAATTTAAGGTATATTTGGAGGAGGCGTTGTCATCAAAATTATTTTTCATAAAGCAAAAATAAAATTAGAAAATTCGATTTTTGCTAATATCATAACAACATTAAGACTAACTTACTTTCTTTTTATTTTTGGAGCCTTCAAAGTTGACCTTATAGGTTCGCTCTCACTCAATATACATCTGATGGGTTTATTATTGTATTTCGTGTAGTTATATATAGTTTATGGTTTTCAACTATATAATTATATTTCACATGAGTTTGATATTATCATCCTTATAATATAATATAAGGATATGAGATGAATATTTTTTTGTAAGCGAACAAGTCTTTAAATTAATATATAATATTACTAATTAAATTTATTTTTTTACATAGTTATTATATTTGTATCAAGATAATATAATTAATTAATTTTTTATAACCACTTACTTATATATCTATAGTCACTATACTTATATTTCATATTCGGTCTTTTATTCAAGCATAACGACATAGGTCAACGCAAAGATTTTTGCAGTTTTCTCTAAATGCTCACTTCTCAGCAGTTAATCGTATAAGCTTAATAGAAGAACAGGCAAAGTTTTTTTCTCTACCCATTAACAAGTCAGTAACATCACTACACATATTAAATATAATTCCTATTAATAGGCCCTACTAATGAGATCCTTAAAAAGCTATTCATGCATCTAAGTCTTCATCCTGGTTAAAAAAATACATACAATTCAGATTAATTTACCAAAACGTCTTACGATTCTCTGTAGGTGGAGAAGCCAAGCCAACGAAAATTCTACATTAAGGAGGGAGGTTATGAGTATTTGAGCGGTAAGTCTCTCGCTCTTAATATTGCTAGTGTTTTTGCATTTGTGTCTTTTTTTTTCTTTTGAAAATAATTTTCTCTTTTTTTAGACTAAAGGAATACCCTAGGGTAAACGCAAAGATCGGTCTAGGATGTCGCGCAGGTCACTCTCAGAGAATTCCCTCTCAAGATAAAACACAAAAAACTTGTGATAGGAGCTTAATTCGGTAAATTATATATATATTTATATAATTATAATACGATAGGGGGGACTCTCTATAATACCATACCGACTACCTACGTGATGGTCTCTCACGGAAAACTATAGATATACCTAGCTTCAATATTTATGGTCTATTGGGTATTATATATGTCGCTTGGGGTTTACATTATATATATTACCGATAGTGGGGCTGCGGGTATACTCTGGGGTAATATATATATATACCTAATTATATACCCGCTATTCACCGGGTATGTAGAAAGCATATCCATATATACCCTTACTGATCTACTTCATAATCTGTACTAATGTTCCTTTAGATGTATGATCAGTTAATTCTATAAAAAATAAAACTATTAATTATTTCATACATACAAAAAAAAAACAATAAATTATTTCAACCAATTTAGCTGAGGCTATACGAGCCGGAGCTGTAGAGGGTTGACATACAGTATTAAGATTAGGAGGTAGGCGTTTTACATAACTATACTCACGGAGGGGATAGGTCGGAGAACCCCCGCGACACCCATAATACCAAAAAGCGGGGGTTCCGGAGAGGGTATTCGCTGGAGACAGCATTACTACCCTGGAGGGGGGGATTAGTCTCACCCGTTACACTTAGTATTATATATATATATACCGTTACGCTCCATACCTGAGTATAGAGTAGTATTACGTAAGAGATTATACTGATAGTCACCTAAGTATAGACTAACCTTGCTAATAGCTTGCGGTTTACCTAGGTCTTTAAAGGCTCCATGTGTATCTTCTCTATATAAAGATTAATTATGAATATATACAATATGAATACAACCTATGCCAAGGTATCAAAACATATAACCATGATAAAACGAGACCATACTAATAAAGTTTAATTCCCATCCTTAGATAAAATATTTTCTACGGTATATTATACTGATTTAATAATATATATATATTATAATTATATGTTTTTACTATAGGGTAGGACCTAGCGTTCTCTAGCTAGCATACCGTGAGCATTAAAAAATATTTATTGACCTATCCTATATATAATATATATTCAGATGTGAGGACTCTCAGTATCTTATATATATATATTAATAATATATAATATATAATAATTATATATTTAAATTATGTTGAAAATACATACTATATTTAAATTTTAAACAAATGGCAAATTTAAATTTGAAACTATTTCTTTATCATTATATTAAGTATATTATATTATAATATTATTATATATATATATATTAATTAGATATATATAATATTAATATATTATAATTAATATATATTATATATAAGATAGATAGATATTTAGCTAGAATGATAGATATGATAGAGAGAGCATGAGAGAGAGAGAGAAGAAAGAGAAGAGAGAGAAGAGAAGTTAAAAGATAGGGATGGAAGGTAGGAGAGAGAGAGAGGGAGGAGAAACTGAAGAGCAAGTCATTTGAGAGAAGCACGGATCGCAAAAATGAAAGAAGAGGTAGTGTGTTTGATTTTATACGTAACATTAATATTTATGTTCCTTTAACGATTTCTTGATCGTCTGACATTTATCTCATTATTTTTGTCTGAATTTATCTCTATGTAAGTCACTTCTAGATTTCCCCAAATGATTTCGGGAATCTTTGGTTTACTTGAATTTGGATGTTCAATTTGAGTTGAATTAAGATGAAACCTGCAACACGGAATATTTTATAAAGTTATTAAAGGTACCAATTAGGATACCCCTACTATAATATAAGTAAAACTTAAAGTAAATAACATTTTAATTCTTATAATATTTAAATTTTTACATTTTAGGATTAAGCAAACTCTACATGCTCTATGGGAACAATCTGTAAATACTTAGTAAGTAAAAGAGATTGCATAAATAGCTAAAACATTAATTAATAAACCATATATTATTATAGGTGATTAGAATTACAATAATTTTATATATAACAAATAGTTATCAAATGTATTTTACTTAAATTTTTTTTTTGATAAATCTATGATGACGTTTAAGATGTACAATATATTTATAATAGTTTACTGAGAAATTTCATTATATTTTAACGACATCGATATGCCAAAGTAATGGCGGAAACTACTATCAAAAAATAAAAACATTTTATATATACTCAATTATTAAAATTCCTATACATTATAGAAATGGGTAGAGTGTATAAGTCACTGTAATCTGAGAAGATTCTTTCTCTAATTATATATCTCAGCTTTTTTTCTCACGGAGAAGCTCACGAGCAGTATGTGCTCTACTACTTTTTTTATAAAGTTAATATGTAATAAAATATATATATATGCGCTTTAAGATTGTAGATAAAAAAGATTTAAATGTTAGTTTCAGAATGATCTTTAAGTTCTTATAAGATGGTGCAATTGTCTTTTAAATTTTATAAAATATTTAATATATATGTGTTCATAATCTGTATATCTATGTATTAACCTTATTAAATATTCGCCATAAAAAAAATTTCCAGCAAAAAAAAAAAAAAAAAAAAAAAAAAAAAAAAAGAAAAAGGCAAGATCTATCGAAACTTTACGAAATTTGTAGAGATCGATTGTTGTTTCTAATAATGATCAACTAGTGTGCTCACGCGCAAAGCAGCACGGAAATATATTCAGTCGCCTCTGATATATATATTAATATATATATATATATATATATTATATATATAATATATATATATAATATATTATATATATAATATATATATATATATATATATATATAGTATAGGTATATATCTTTAATAGTATATGTACTATTATTTTTAAAATATGTAAATTGAGAATTAGTATTATATCTATGTAAAGTATCTATAGTATATGTATAAATATATATGCTTGGGGCAGGATAGGCCTAGCAAGGCCAAACTTCCGTGTTTTGCGCCCGCTCGGGAGTCCGTATGCGACGCGCCGTGCGCGATGTTGCCGTGGTGAACGCACATCGCGAGAGTTTTTGGATGTGGGCTGTCTTTGTAATACATTTTTGGATTAATTAAAAGTAAAGAATATTATAATGTAATATATATATATAGTATAGTATAGTATATAATATATATATATATGATACATATGATACCCAAATATTTATTAGTATTATTCTATATACTATATCCGTCGTATAGTAGATATGCATGAGAGTATGTTTGGTTAGTGGTTGACTGGGACAGTCGATAGGCCCATGTGGTTCTTACTGTCTCTACTATTCTTAATGTCCTTAATATATGATATATTACTATAATAGTATAACTATATTATATAATATAATATATATATATATATATATATTATATATATATATATATACTATATATATAAGTTATAATAGTATATTAATTTATTATATACATAAATATATATTAATATATATATTATAGTATATATAGTAGTATATATTATATAACTAATATATATATAATATGATATAATATTATAGTATATATATATATTATACTATATATATATTATATATTATTTATATAGGTTAATATTAATTAGATATATTAATATGTATATAGTATTAATATGATATGTAATAATTGATTAATAATATTATACTATATTATAGTATTATTGACTATTAGCTTGATATAATTCCAAAATTGGTAGAGGTTTTTAGTTTAAGCAGTGTAATTCTTGAAAACCAGCTCCATCCTAGGGTGCTTTTGTGGAGTCTCTTCTGCATCGATATTGATTACATTGTGTTGAGTATTGGTAGGTGTGATCTTGGAGTGTATCGATATGGTTTCCATGCAATAGTGGCTATATTACTGTAACATATATAGTAATTTGATCTGCTATATGTCTCAAGTCTAGAGACCGATAGAAGAGATTGGGTGTTTCATATGAATTCTAACGCGTATAGTTTGGGCAGCTTCGCACTGTCATTTTTAGATATAATATCCTAGATCGTTAGTCCTGTTGTAACAGTCTATGTAATTTTTTATTGCTTATTGTATCATTTTAATTTAGTTTCCGTAGGAAATAGTGATTATATATATATTAGATTAGGATATATATTATTATATATATATTATATATATATATATATATATAATTAAAATATTTGTATATATATAGTATATAATGAATATATTATATATATATAGGTTACTTATATAATATAGCTATTAAGCCTATATTAATATACGTAAAGTGGGAGCATATTCAAGTAACTGTGGGGCTAATATCAGATCCAGTGGCTCAATCATAGAGGTCTGATGCACTGGAGCAATCTGCCCGGCGGAGCTGCACCACTCTACCCCCCTGGCGCTGCTATTTTATTAGCAATAATAAATACGATTATAATAATTAATGAAAGGCGGGGATTTATAAAAAAATTTATACACGTAGATTGATATAATTATTAGTTAAATTATGATAAAAGAACAGAATTATTACCTATATAGTTTACCTGTATTATACAGTTTTATGGAAAAGATAATGTTGTGATTTTAAAATTTATAACTAGTATCACGGAGTTGGTATTTAGGGATAGTATTTTGAAGTGTCTTGTTAAACTCAATTTAAGAAATATATAGGTTGTAGCTATTATCTATATATTCTGTTGTAAGAGAAAATTATCATTGTAAATAAAATGTAATTGCAATATTGTGAAACTGATTTATTTCAACTTGTCAAAGATAAAAAAAAAGACAAACAAACATGGCACAGAATACATTACAATTATTCAATTATATTAATTTTTAATTAATTAAATTAAACGACAGCATTGGACCTTTAGAAAAAAACTAACTATTTTGGATTTAATGAATAAGCATTTGAAATGTGCATCTTTTATATAAAATTTATATATAACTATTTTATTAAGTACAAACCGAGATAATAAAAAATTGCATATTAAGGTTCCGATATATCGTCGAGCTAATAGTATAAGCTAGTATAATATAAAGTATTAACTTATTGTAAATTTTAAGTTTCCTGTACCATTGACTACCAATTGTTTGGGTTATCCTGTTTAGCTAATCTATGCGACATTACAAGTTTTTCTGCCCTTTTCATTCCTTAACCTGATTTCTAGGCTTCCGTTGGCTGCGATCCAAAATTTGATAATATTCTGTTCATTTCGATAGCTGAGCTGCTAGAAGAGATGAGTATCATGTGATATCATTGAATTGGCATAATATTCGTGTTGGGTAATTAATTTGTTACGTTGGTTGAAATTGTTGTTGCTAAGTTAATGGCGCCACCCATTTGGCAAGTGAGAGGTTGGGTTGTCGATATTTTCTTTTAACACTTGGATATTTTCTCTCATCACGGTGGATATTCTACAAGGTATTAGTTATGGGGATATATAGAGTGTGACTTGTTATGGTCCGAATCCATTCAGATAGTTCTTCTTCATCATCTTTAGCTCTTGGTGGTAGAGCGTCATCCTATTATTCTTTTTGGGTGGGCTTGTGATATAGCGAGTTAAGATGAAGAGGCGTTATGTGGTTTAAATCTTTTTAATTTTTTTGTTATTGTTACGATCTGAAGGCATTTATTCATATCCTTCATTTATACTGAACAAGGGATTTTTCTCATAGTGGCAGGTCAAGAAGGCAGTTACCGTGCGTGCAGTTACGATACTGGAGCTCGGGTAGATTGTCAATGGATAACTCTTTTCAGTTGCTTTTTGGTGGAGTTTTAAGCATTGCGCTATATGGTAACTGGCGCTGATTTTCTCGCTAGGAGTCAGGCTTTCATCATCTGTCATCTGAAGCGCGGATCGGCTTCGGCAGCTACTGCATGGACAGGGGTGCAGTATTGTTTTTTGGGTGGTGAGTTACGGCAAGAAAGGTCTGGTTTAGGCTCGCGTGACTTCATGAGCATCTCGCGGCAGTCCTGCACTGGGCGAAGTTCTGATGTGTGGGTAGTCCAGGCATAGTAGTGAGCCATATGCAGTGGTCAAACGAAAAAGCAAAAGAGAACGAGATGGGTGCAGGAGACTGGATGGCAGTGTGGATGGGTCGAGCGGCGGGTAGAGGACCGGAGAAGAGGGTGTGAGGATATTTTTACTCACCCCTATAGTACGTCTCACCGGGAGGCCGAGAGAATAGGCCCTCCGATACTATATCCTGTACGTATTATACCCCGTGATGGCTTACCCGCGCATAAGCTATTATGATCAGAGGTAGTTAATACTACTACAGCTAGCGTATAGTTGATATTGATATTAGTATCATCCTTATTTTAAACTGTCCTCGTGCTTAACAGTGCATAAATTGTGAGTTCAGATGGAAGAAAATGGGATAGTGAATAAAAAAGCATAGATTTGTTCTTGTTATACGTTGCGGCATAGCTCAACTAAGGAAACTAATCTTTGCGCCGCGCGTAGATTCGCATAAGTAGTAGGTTAAAGGATACGGGTTGGATTATTCGTTTTGTAAGTTTCTAGATATTCGTGGGTGTAGCACCTTAGTAGGAGCCTGCGTTCTCTAGCTGAAAACATACTTGTGGACGGTCTACCTTTACCCCTGACAAGACAAGGCGAATTATCAAGGTTCGAATTGTGGATGATTCTTGAGCGGTAAGGAAGTTTGACTAGCATTTTGTTAAATATTAAAATTAAATAAATAAGAGCTAACATTGGAGGCATAAAATCTTAATTTTTTGATTCTCTGCAGATAATTTGCTTGATGGAATAACTTAATAAATGAAAAAATATTATTTTACTTTAATATTTTTAATTAAACACTTACGATATTAGTAATATTCTTTTTTGGTCTGGCGAGCGTAAGACATCTAACTCAATCCTCGAGGCAGGCGAACGGCTCTCTTCACTTCATAAGTTTCGCAATTTTCTGCAGTAGTGCGACAGCAAGAGTTGCCAAATATTGTTTTATTATTATGCTCTGGAGAAATGTTAATTTTTCTCTTTTATTTCCTTTTTAGTGGTGTCGAGCCGACGGAGGAACAGCATCCGAGAAACCGACTCGGCATTTCAACGCGTAGAGAGAGAGAGAGAGAGAGACGAGAGAGATTATAGTCTTGAGAGTAGTAAAAGGTTACTAGAGTTGCGATGTACATTTATAAGCTAAGATTCGTTCCTATCATATCAAATATGTATTTAGTTTATTTATGAGCTCGCGCTTATTAATATATTTACTAGTAACAAATTTTAAATTATTATAAAAGTATTTATGACTTTAGGATATTCAATTATTGGAGTGATCTATAAAAATAATAAATAAAAGGTAATTATTATTCTCTTTATTTATCTGGGCATTCGAATTTTTATATATATATGATTAATATATTTTATAATTATAATAATTATATTTAATATTATTGGCCATATATACTCACTATATAATAATACCGCGTCATACATTATATAACTTAAACAGATATTTAATTATTAGATAGTGAAAGCATAATGGAGGTTTATACTTATTAAGTGCTTTACTCTTTTATATTAATTTACTAAATATTATAATATATATATTATATAGATTATTTTTAATATTCGGAGTTAATTATAGTATATATATTATAAATTTATTATTAATATCTTATATATCATATATTATATTATAACTATTATATTAATATTCTTTATTATTCTATTAATTATATATTTAATATTTTATATTAATATTATATATTATTATATTAATTATATATATTAATACTATTATATATAGTTAATTATATACTTATTATTTATTGAATCGGTGTACTATATTATTTATACTTGATAATTATATATTATAGTTTCTATATTATATTTAAAGTATTCTTACGTTTTAACTCACACATTCAGCTATAGGAAAAGTCTATATTTCGGACATAAGGTATTTATTAGATATCAAGAGTTAAGGTTTTTAAGGTGATTTTATTCAGTTTGTGCGATCTTAGACAGACAAATTGTTGTTTAGTGTATATATTAAGTCTTTCTGTAGCATAAATAAAGGAGAGCGTGTTTGTGGGTCCCCAAATTAGAGAATTGATGTTGGGTTCTAATAAAAATAAGGTATTACGTATATTATAATACTTTAATATTACGTAAACTTTAACTTTGATAATTTTAAAGCTAATTTATTTATTGTAATACTTAAATGATAAATTATTTTATTATTATCACATGAAAATAAAGAAGAGTAGATTTTAACTAAATAATAGTAAATTAATATTTTTATTATAGAGTATATGATATTATATATATGTATATATATATATTATATCATATATTGTATATAATATAATATATGATATATATTTTAAAATATTTAATACATTAAAATATGTTAATATATATAAAAGTATTTATTATTAGTATATTAATATATAATTATATATATATAATATATTATATAGTTATATTCTATATCTATATATAATTTTTATATACGAAAGTATATATATAGCTTCCATAACACACATTTATTAATTTCTTTTACGCTAAATCCTATGTTCATTTGTCATATTTGTACACATCTTAATTTTGCCACCGATTTTTGCCGGATTACCCACTAGGTCTCTTTTAAGTAGGAACCACGGGTGGAGCCTGGGCATTTATATTAAAATATCTGTGGTTTTGGGCAACGCTCATGCCCTTTAAATATTATAGACGCTTTACAACTCGTTTAAAAAATATATCTTCTAAAGGTGTAACGATAATGTCGGTCTTAATTATCTTTATTTGTGGACATAATTTCGGTTAGTGATATTCATATATTAAGATCCCTATTATCCGGTTATAAACTTCCACAGTTCATTAATTCTCGTGATTTATTAATCTTTTTTTTCCCTTCGCGGCAACTCCATAATCTTGTGTAATTAGAGCTTTATATGTGCTAGGGTTCATCACCGCAGGTTGCAACACAATATACTCTCGATAACCATAAACATTTTATCTCTGTGGCCGAGTCGCGATCTACGCATAATATGTACTTATAAATAGTTCATAACCTTAATGCAATCGATGGAGTCATTCAGGCAAGAGATAAATATGTTTTATATAAAATTGTAAATTGTTCAATTCAGTCCAGGTTTAAAATTTGCGTGGGGCAAATATGTCCCATTGAAATATTCATTAAATTAAATTTTTTTAATTCTTTTTTACAAAAATACAAATTGAAAATATATATGTTTAAAATAATTTTTTATACTTTAGCTACAAGATAGGTAAAATTTTTCACATAGGCCTAATTAATTTGTACATTTGTTTCAGGCAACAGCAAGATGGTTCGCACTTACGCAAAAGTAACACAGAGGATACAAAAGGGATACTCTGGATGATGATGTTGCGAGAGCCCTGATATCAGTCTTTGTTTTTGCATTTGTTGCTTACGAAACGTAATAGGCCTAAAACGCTTGAGTTTGCATTTGTTTTTGTCAAATAGCGTTTGCGTTTGCTTTGTCAAACTGGAAAATCGTTAAAAAACGCTCACCAAATGTAAAGAATTTCTTTAATTCTGTGTAATATAGAATAAAAAAGAATAACAACCTTAAAGAATTAAGGAAATTCTTTACATTGGTGAGCATTTTTTTTTTTTATGATTTTGCATTTGACAAAAACAAACGAAAACTCAAACATTTTATTATGTTTTCAAACCCAATTTCTTAAAAAGATATTGTTATACCATTATGTTTAAAAATAGGCCTAAAACGCTTGAGTTTGCGTTCGTTTTTGTCAAACAGAGCAAAATTGTAGAAAAACGCTCTCCAAACAAAGAATTTCCTTAATTCTGTAATATAGAACAAAAAAGAATAGCAATCTTACAGAATTAAAAAAATTCCTTATGTTTGGCGAGCATTTTTTTACGATTTTGCGGTTTAAGAAAAACAAACGCAAACTCAAGCATTTTATTATGTTTTCGAACCCAATTATTTAAAATAATACTGTAATACCAATATGTTTAAAAATGAAAACTGGGTTAGCATAGTTTATCAAATAAAAAAAAAATTGTGGGGCAGTTCAGTCCACGTTATTTATCGGCTTCTAACATTAATCGTATATTATATATACATACGTAAAACGGGGTTATTTTGTCATACGGGGCAACTTTGGCCATTTTTCACCCCTGCTCAAATTTTTGCTATATTTTTGTAAATATTTATTTTTAGTAAAATATGCTCTCTGACACATTTGTTCCTTAATAACTATATAAACTGTTGGTACACTTTTTATAAAGTTATATTAACAATGTTCCAGAGTTACAAACATTTTTCCAAAAATTTTTGCAAAATTTGATTTTTCACCTCTCCTTTGTTTTATGAATTATCCTCAAAGTTTAAATCACACAATTTTTTTTATATCTACAAACATGTTCAGAAAGAGCTCAGGAATAATAATCAATGTAAAAATTTTTAAAATTTGCAACATGTTAAAGGTTATTAACATTTAAAAAATGTGGGTTTACAATTTTAACATTGATTTTATGGTTATGGGAAACTTTGGCAAGTTGTGAGGTCGCTCTAAATGCTCTTAAATTAAATACTATAGGGGTTTTTTTTGATTTAATATAAATGTTTATATTTTATATTTTTTTCGTTCATTTTTTTTTCTTTTTTTTTTTTCCATTTTTATTCGTTTTTTCATTTTTTTTTTTCATTTTTTATTCCTTTTTTTTTTTTTTCAAACAAATTAATCAATATAAGATTAGAGAGATAAAATGTAAAATTCGAACCTGTATTTAAAATGGCCAGGGCAGCTAAATGATGGGACAACGTCTGTGATTGTAAAGCAAATCTTATATGGTACGCTACAATAAATAATCCCATTCAATAAAGTCCAAGAGGGCAGTTTTTCAACCCTAGCAAGTGTCTGCCTAAGTAGTTTTATTAGTTTTTTTTAAGTTTTTGTTCCAAAAAAGGAATTTTTTAATTTTGATTTTAATAAGGCAATGGCCATACATATAATTTTTTAAGAAAATACGTGGACCAAAACAACCTGTAAATTTTAAATATAATAGTAAGAATATTAATTACTAGCCTGTCTGGGACTTTCGTAAATGTTACAGCGAGTCGCCGAACATAAAACTAAGGGCAATATAAGGAATATTAGTACTACAATACAACTTTTGCATGGCATGGGGTGGCCAAAGTTACCCCATTGCTGGGTTAACTTTGGCCACCCCCCTTTTTGACCCTCCTGCACAGCCACTACAAGAGCGAAGGGCCTCAAATTTTTTGGTGAGTACTCCCTAAGTATTAGCTAATTAATTGTATATATTTAACTTCTTAAAGATATTTTGGGAATGTTTGGCAAGCATAAACATGTGCCAACTGGCCAAAGTAACTTTGTCATACAGGTCAAGCTATTGCTACTTCAAAGATACAGCATCTAACTAAAATAAAAAATAAAAAATAAAATAAAAAAGTCCCCATAAACCTTAGCATTTTGAGTACCCCAAATTCTGGACCGAATTTCCCCACTTTACGGTATATATTTCATTTATTTTATCTTCACATGGCTTAAATATATCTATATCTTAGCTTAGGGGCGTAACCGTCTGGCCCAACGAAATACAGTTACGTGGTTGCTACATGGGGCCATACAAAAATCCATTAGGTTAGGTACTACTAGGGGGCTAACAAGAAATCCATTAGGTTAGGTCAACGGGGGGCTAACAAGATCCATTAGGTTGGTATACTAGGGGGCTAACAAGATCCATTATAGGTTAGGTAGTACTAGGGGGCTAACTCAAGATCCCTTAGGTTAGGTCCTACGCTGCGTTTTGGCTATTAGTCTAAGGTTAGGTAGCATATATATCTTTATATAGATATATATATATATTTATTATATATAATATAGTATATATATATATAGTATATATATATATAGTAATATATATATAGTTTGTGACACTATCAATTTCCTTTACCATTGGTTGGCAAAATCTTACAAATTTTACTTTCCGACTCCTTTTGTGCGAAAGACAGAAAGACAATTTACTTTTATGGTAAAGGGTATTAGTTGAGTTTACAGATTCTGACAAATAATCGATATTGGTTTTCCGATAATCGTTTTTTTAATATCTTAGGCCCATGGTCTTTATAAAGTATAGAACAGTGCTACGCCAAACTTCTCCCATATATAATTTAATGAATCATAAGCAAAGAAAAAAATGTTTTTTTTTTTTGAAATATAAAAAGAAAGATATATGAAAACAACGAAAAATGGTGGTTATTTAAAAATATCGTAAAATTGGCGGGTAACGGTATCGGTGCTAATATATATATATATAGCTGTCGGGCCGCGGGTGACTCGGGCCGCGCGCTGCCTTTAGGAGGGTGATTCAGTCACTCTATGAAAATAAAAATATTTAAAGACAACATAAATAAAATTTTCGCTCCATTTGATTGGCGAACACGGTAGTACTACATAAGTTTTATTTAGGATCATCTTTAATTCTAGAAAGTTTCTGTAAATTTTTACAAAAATGTTTTACATGTTAGTGGTACTCGAATGCCATTTCAGTGAGAAATGTTTCGACTTCTTGAAAAATATGAGTTTGTTTTTTAAACTTTGCGTATAAATGAAAATTGTGATGGATTTAATATTTTTTCAGTGTATACTCGAGTATGTTAGCTTTAAACTGGCAAAGTAAATTTTGATCCATGAACAGTATTATTGGCAATTCACGGGGCCTAATTGGTCCGATTCCATCCCGCATAAAAAGGTTGATAGTGGGTGAAGGCGGACAGCACCATTGTTTTTCATATTTTACGTCATAACGGTTCTTTGAACATATTTTATTGCATATAATTATTGGTAAAAGGACATATAAGAAAATGTTACTTAATATTAAGTGAAAATACTTTTAAAGTGGCAAATTTATATAAATTAACGAATTCAAAAAGTGTCAAATTTTATTTTCAGGAATAAGAGGGGTGAATCGGACCAACTTATTTTTATTCTTATTTTATTTATAATTATGTGAGCATTTTTATTACTTATTAGCGTCAGGCGGGGTGACGATACAGTTATTACCAATATGTAAAGTAGAAATTAAAATATAGGAAATTGAGATTTAAACGTAACACGACTGAATTTTAAAGCAGATGGTGCCGACTCACCGCCTCAATGTTGGCCCTATTCACATTCAAAATTTATTAATCAAAAAGCTTAATTAATAAACTTTAAGGAAAACTTTTATTATTTATATAGTTATATTATTATTATATTTTGTTGTTGTTGTTTACCTACTAGCTATATGGCCTTGAATTTCAGGAAAAAATTAAAAAATTTCCCAAAAAGTTCATTAGGGGAAAGGTCAGGAGACGAAGTTATACCTAACGTGGCCAACGTCACCCCGCCTGACGGCATACTATTATTTATATAATACTATATATAATATAATATACTATAGTATATATATATATATATATTATATATTAGTATAATATTCATCACGTATATTATATATATATATATTGTATATAATATTAGGGAATGTACGCGGAACCAGATTTTTTGGTTCCAGCCGGAACTGAAACTTTCCGGACCAGAATTTTTGTTTCCGGCTGGAACCGGAACTTTTTTGACTTCCGCTACACCTTACTTGCATATTCTACTTAAACTTGTCTGATTAACAAGTGGGCTGACTGCTCTAGAAGTATCTGGCATCTTGACATATCCATATTGTGAGCTCTTAACGTAGTTCTGTAAGCCAAATTTGGATAAGCGGATCAATAAATTTATTAAGTAAAATAATTAAGATCATATTGAGACTAGTAAACTAAGCCAAGTACAATAAGCGAATTGGAAGTTTAAAAGCATTTATTTTAAAACGCTTTATTTCAGATAAGGGCGTAACGTGGTTTTGGGGATAAGAGATCACGTTTAACTCGCACAACATGGAGAGCAACTTAGTTTTTGCCTACACCACAACATTTCAAATTCAAATAAATTCACTTCTTCTAAAATGAAAACAAGTTTTGGCGCCAAAATTTATTTTAAATTTTATGCTTAAACATGTTCCTAAAACTTTGGATTTTGTAATACTTTTCTACTTTAAAGTTAATTCTTTTACTAATAATAATAATAATCAATAATAATAGATAATACATGGTAACCATGAAATTTCTTGGACGGGGTTTCGCAATTGATCATTGATGTGCAATTCAAAAATGTAATCGCAAAAATGTAATCGGTTTTTGCGGATCACATCGCATTTATTTATACATGTACACACATTTGTAAATTTTACTATGATTTTTTACCTTTTTCAAGGTCTGTCATTTATAGTATGGTGTTATATATATAGTATAATAATATATATATTATATAATATATAATATAATAGTAAGATATAAAAAACTAGTATGATATATATAATATATATATATAGTAAGTATATACATAGATATACATTATAAATTTATATAAATGTAGGGATGTAAACAATGAAAGGATGATAACATCGCAGGGCCTATATGGATTTATATTATATATATACATATTGGACTATATATATACCTATATAATATATCTATATATATATATATATATATATTAATTAGTAATTATACGTATATTTAATAATCTTTAATAGTATATCATATATATTTATATATTATATATATATATAATATATATATGTTAAACATATAATACAACTATGATAAGGGTAATATGGGACAACAATGAATGTAATAGAAGGAATGGGTCTAGTTAATGTAAACATACCTCGATGAAGTAACTTCTCTCGAGACGATCTACTGTGCGTTAGCCGTCGTGGAATACTCCTGCATCAAGTCTCAACGAGATAGTCGGGCCATCATATTGATATCTGCACCTTGGCCTGGTAGGTCCTTTCATGATTACTTCTTAGATCTTGTTTGAAGCTTTTACCCTGCTCATAGCACTACATCGCCTAGGTTACGAGAAATTTGCTTAGGTGAGAATGTAAGTAGTGCAACTTTGATACTCTATGTCTACGATCTATGAGAATGAAAGAACTGTCTAGTCAGTTCCGTACAATGTGTAGCGGTTCCTTGGCTTTCCTGTTCCCAGAAATTCTGTAAATATATCTGAAAAGCCTTCGCCTCTTGCCTTTAACACAGTCTTTGTTGTAGCAAGGCGCAATCAGGAGAGTGTCCGTTTGTGGGATCCATCAAATATCCGCTTTTTTTTTGCTTGTCAACTCAGACGCAGTACATGAGAGGTCTGTCAGAGTTAGAAGTGAAATACGTTGAGCATATATAATAAGCAGGCGGAACACATTCAACATCATGGTCTAGGGGCTTCACAAAGTGTGTTCATCAAACAAGTTTTTGTGGTAGTGGAAGTAAGAATGATTTTATTTCTCTCTGTCAAGTGGTTCACGTACGATGTTCCTGTCACCTGTCGTCAAGGTTTCCCTCGGTGGTCATTTCTCTCATTTTGGTCCGTGATCCTTTGTCAGCCCGGCTGTCGCTCCAAATAGAACAGGAAGGCAGGGATAGTTTG